>OY757911.1:109130960-109328460 GCA_963585895.1 Sepioteuthis lessoniana
CATTGACACTTCTAAAAAGTTAAAGACAATATTGAATATTATATACATATGAAAATAAAAGAAAAAAAAAAAAAAAGAAGAGATCAGTTAAAAACAACCATATGTTCATTCACAACTCACCTGTTCCATCAGGTAAAGATCTTACAAAGGAAGGGAACATCTTAATGTCAGCTGTTGGGTTAGATTTTTTTTTCAGCCCATTCTTCATCTCTTCTCTCCACAACATCATCACCTGCCGATATGTGGCAGATGGAAGTTTGAACCCCTTCACCAGGGACTCGATCTGAAAGAAAAGAAAAAAAAAAAAACAGAAAATTATTTACACTATTTTTTTTAATCAAATTCTAAATACAATGTAGTTTTTAAATTGTTCTTGGAAACTTCTTTGACATGAAGAATTCTTCCAAGTGATCTTAAAGAAAAGTAAAGCCCAAGTTACCAGCAACACAGGCATTCATCCAGAGTACCAAGTACTAAGAGGTGTCTGTTAGATACTCAAATACTTCGATGGCCCAGTTGGTTGGGACTGTAGAATACACAGACTGCATCTCTGCAGAGGGGTAAGACTTCCCCAACAAGTGTCCATTTGCTATTGGCAGAACTGTTGACGTTTCAGGCTTCTGGGTGGTATTTTATGCAGACTGTATCACTCACACATTCTCACTATGAAAAAGTCTTTGTTTCTTTGTT
Organism: Sepioteuthis lessoniana; assembly: GCA_963585895.1. Classification (NCBI taxonomy): domain Eukaryota; kingdom Metazoa; phylum Mollusca; class Cephalopoda; order Myopsida; family Loliginidae; genus Sepioteuthis; species Sepioteuthis lessoniana. Next base: position 109,131,651 of record OY757911.1, read on the forward strand.
ATTTAATGGCATATCAACTGTCTCAGATTATTTAATACCAAATCTATCCATTTAGAAGGACAATAGTGGTACTATTTAACCCATAGATGGGAGGATAAGGGGGTTCATACCTTTCCCAAGGGTATTTGTCTGAAAGTGAACGTAATAGTTAGACTGGAGTTTGAACTCACATACTATGATTCTGCAGTCCAGTGTTTTAACACCCCAAAACATGTCTTCTGGAATAACATAACACCACTTCAACTCTTAAGCACCTGTACTTCTTGTTATTGGTGCTCTATTTCCTACTTCATGGCTTCAGGTTCAAGAGTGGTCAACATTTGTCATAAGAAAGTGTCAACACTCTCTGTACCAATGAGTGCTGATTTCTTTTCTCGGCACATCCAGTATATAACAACACAAATAATGCTGTTTTCAGTGATAGTTACTCCATAATTTTTGTAATATTTTTTAATCAATATTATGACTATTAGTCATGTTCAAAAGATTAGAGAGTGCCAAGATTATTTATGCCAATTAGTGTTAATTCCTTTTCTCTGCATATCCAATATATAACAACATAACTGATGCTGTTTTTGATGAGAGTAACACCATAATTTTAGTAATATTTTTATCAATACTAAGACTATTATTGTCAGGTTCAAGAGTGACCAGAGAGTGTCAACATTATTTGTGCCAATGAGTGCTAAATCTTTTCCTCTGCACATTCCATTTAGAAAAGCTGAGTTCCTTTTCTTCAATAACTATCACACCACTTTTTCCTCTTGCAAAGTTTAATAAAATAAAAAATATATGAACATAAAAAAATCCAGTAAAATAAAAAAGAAAGTTGTCAGTTGAAGCTATGTTCAAAATATAAAATCAAGAACACTGTTGTGGACCAGTAAAAGGTCTGGAAGAAAGAGACGACCTCGGGATTATGTGAAACAAGTATATTGAACAAAAGTATAAATACAGCATAGGTAAAAGAGTGTTGAACATCAGTCTGACTGCCAAAGTGTTTGGCTGGAGTTAACTTAACTCCGAGATGAATATTCTCCCGGTATTCATGATAATAGGAAGAGTTCATTATAGTCCGTAAGGTAGGTACCATAACAAACACAAACTCATGAGAATATTAAATAATGGGAAAGAGTTTCATAAAGACTTAATTTGTCAATAAAAATGGGTCCTTTGATATGAAGAGATATTTTGGTTTGTGTAAAGTGAATTTATTTTCAATGTCAGTACCTTTTTTTTAATTCTTATTTTATTAGGGAAACTGATTCACCAAGTAAAAATATCTTAAATGAAGCAACTGTAAAAATTCAACTGAATAGTGAGACATGGGATATTGATAGAGATGCAAAAGGACAGGAAGTAGTAGTAGCAGCAGCAGATTTCATGTCTTTCTTTTATTTCTGTACACAAAAGTAACCAAGAAGTATATCAGGTATGAAGTTGGAAGGTAGTTACAGATAATGAAAGGTAAGGACAAGATAAATTTGTGTCAGTCCTGAAGTGAGCAGTAAGATAATAACTGCACATACCCAGTGAATGATTGCCAGAAATTCTATGTAACTCTACACAACAAACAACCCTATGAGCAAGATGAGATGCAAAAAAAAAAAAAAAAAAAAAAAAAAAATACAATGTCATCTGGAATTCTATAACCTTCCATTTTTTTACCAACATTTTTATTCTTAGATATATAAAAGCCATCTTTTACAATTGCCAAGTTGGTACTACTCTGAGTGAAAGAAGCAAAAATAAAGAATTTTCTTCCTTTGTATTTTATAATTTCCAGAAAAAAAAATGAAGAATTACAATATAATCTGTATATTTGTTGGTTTCTTATAACTGGTCGATGCTAATATTGATGCTTCTATCTATGAAGGAGTAAAAGAGTCTAATTAACTACATAACTGTTTTGTTATACTGAGAATTTGGATTATTAAAAAATTATGTTCAGTATGAACCCAAACACCACAAAATTATCATTCTACCACAAATTAGACTGGAAGTTGTTTTAATCTCAAAGTTAGAACATTTTAAGTGTATTATTTAAATAAAAATCTTTCTATATTATGCGGTTTCTACTAAATAATAGTTACACACACACACACACACACACACACACATATATAATAGCTGGGCTAAAAATATTTAAGAAAAGGGTTTATAGATATCTGCTTCAGGCCTGTTGGTAGCAGATAAAGCCAATTTAGGATATACAGGACTGAGCAGCATCTGCTCCTGGATTGTGCAGTAGGTACTGAAGTGTCTGGATGTTGTCAGACCATCCACACTTCATGAAAGACTGGACCAAGTGTGAAGGGCCATACACAACCATCAGAGCTTCATAAAAACTTCTGTAATCACCAACATCTGCACAGTGCTGAGTTTTTTCTATGCATCACCATTTGTTCTAAATTTTTTTGAAGTCAGTGCCAAAATTTGTTGCACATATAAACCTGTCTTCCTCCTCGGACAGGATAGTTGAGCTAGATGAGCCTGATGGTTGGATATCTTCTTCAGTACCTCCAGGTTGTTCTCATTGAACCAGTGTTTTTTTTTTTAAATGGGAATGCCAAAATTTCTTCAGAGGTTCTTAGGATGATAGTTTTAAGGTTTCTCAAAGCATTTCTGAAGAAGGATTTAGGGGGCAACTGGAAGCCTTGAATCTTGACTGAATATTTGCTTAAAATTTAGCTTTCACTTCAGCTAATAATCTGAAGTTTCTTCCTTTGTGTCCATTCACTCTTGGGTTTGAAGTTTTCTGTGAACAAATAGATAGTATAATGTTTATGCTGGGCATCAATGAGATGTGCCAATATGTAGTCCAAGAGGTGCCAGAGCCTGGACCAAGGATGCATCCAAATTGTCTTCAGACAGTCTTTCTGCTGGAATATGGTGTTAGACTTTGCAACTTACTATTCTGAAGAAATCATCAACAGAAAATGACCATTGTGGTTGCAGTTTCCAATATCTTGCTTGTTAAGTGCTCTTTTGCAGGCTTCCAAATCCCAACCCGCTCTGGCATTGAAGTGTCTAAGGATAAAAATCTTGTTGTCGGCTGGGAAGTTCTGCAAGAATTTGCACAGATTGGTCTAGAATTTGCTCTTTTCTGCAGGATCTGCCTGAAGAGTTGGGGCATAGACACTGAACAGTCTGGCATGATGCTCATTGCAAAATAGGAGGTGCATGGAGATAATGCAGGCAGAGTAACCTATTAGCAGCTTCTTGAGTTTGGAAGCAAGAGAATGCTTCATTATGAAGCCAATACCTGAGAGACCTCATTTCACCAATAACTTGCCTGACAAGTAGAGGGTGTAACTTGCATTGTGTCTTCATGGCTACCTTCACCTGGAAAACTAACTTTTCTAATGGAAGATATATCAACATCTGTTCTGGAAAGTTTAAATGCCAGTTGAGTGAAATTATGTTCTGGCTATTTATTTTATCTACTATGCTTCCGACGTTCCAACATGCTAATTTCAAACCCTTCACAACTTTCAAGGCAGATATGGATTTTTTTCTTTTTAACGTTTGGCTGTATTAGATATTCATTGACTGTGGCAAGCCAAAAGGGGGATGAGAGGAAAGAAGCTTAGTTCAGGCCACCTTCTCAAGGCCTTTTTCCACTGGAGTAAGTAGTACTGTATCTAGAAAAGGCTGCTTGGTGATACAGAATGCTGCCAAAATATGTCTCTGGAGCAACATCAAGCAACCCATACACTTGAATCGCCTGCATAAGATTGAGACTGTAGCTGCTAGGATCATCTTCCACTCGCTGTTTTTGCCCCATTTCTATTGATACAGGACTTGATGAATGGTTGGAACAGGGGATGGTCATAACCAAAAGCATTTGTTCTCCAAGCCTTCACATTGGAGTTTTTAGAAGTGCAGTGTGTGCAGCACTTTACACCCTAAGTTCATCTACCATGACTTACCAAGCTGAGATGGTGAGATATATATATATACACACACAATACATAGTATACATAGAACATTTTAGCAATATATAGACAGATACCCAAGGTGAGAGATGTTTTATCAGTAATTCTACACTCTTCTTTTTTTAAAATTTATTTTTTACTTAGAACCTCTTTCTTGGATACATAAAGGCAACATTTCTAACCCTGAGTGAAAGAAAATAAAAGGATCTTGTTCCTTTGGATGTTATGGTATAATTGTGAATTTCCAACTTCCCAAATCAGAGTTATTTTGTCACTGTAACTGGAAAGTGTGTTCTATTTAATTTGCTGAATTTGTTTCAGATTATTAACTGAATCATCTCAACAGATTGGTTGAGCCAAGAACTTTTCAGCACTGCTTACATTCTTTGCTGATAAGAGTAATTAAAACTGCCCAAAAAATTGGCCAATTGTTGGGCATTTTCAATATAAACTTTGAACTTTATGAATTTTTTATCTGTAGACAATATATAACTGGAGTGATAGTTGACAAGCTAGTCTTGTAGATCATTGCATAGTTAGTTTGATCCTCACTGGGTAACCTATTAATGTAGCCTTGTGTCAGACTTAACTAAACCTAGAAAATTTTTGAGAATACAAGTGTCTTACATAAGATAAAATTGGGTTAGTTTTAAGCCTGATTGAAAATAATAGATGACCAAGTGTTTCTGATATCATCCTTACCAATTGGCCTGATTTCTACTGATAATCAAAAGGGATAAACAACATCGCTTAAACATGTAAGCTAATATGTTATGAAAAAATAAATGTTTAATGGTTATCATAAGGTCATTTTGAAATGTATAAATTTATATCCTTGATAGTAACAAAGTCAATGTAATTTTAATGGCACTGAATACAGTCTTGTTAGACCATTTTAAGTTGATGAATTTTACAACTCTTGATTTATAAGTTCTTTTCTAAAATCTATTATAACCACTAAATTAACTTTTATGAAATCATTTTGAAATGACACAAATACTCACTTCTAATACAGAAGTTGAAATTCATGTTTTTTTTTGTATTAAAAAACAAAACAAAATTTTTAGCTGCTCTCTTCAATTGATCACTTTTATACTTCATTATAAAATAAAACTTATTGACCTTATCCTTTCATTTGGCATTGATTTCTTTACTTAATGGTATATCAATCTTTGTGGGTTATTTAATGCCTAAGCTATCCTTGTAAGAGAACAGCAGTGGTACTATTCAATCCATAGGTAAGGATATTCTTTCATTTATACCTCATTTGTATATATCAATCACACACACACGCACACACACACACACAGAGGAGAGGACTGTTGAACTGGATGGATTCCTTTTATAACAGTGGTCCATAATGATATTGATTCTTCTATTTAGGAAGTTTGAACTCCAGTCATTCTATTGCATTTACTTTCAGACTAATGCCCCTTGGGAAAGCTATGACCCTCCCCATTATCCCCACCAGCTATGGGTTAACTAGCACCACTGTTTTTTTGCAAGGATAAATTTGGCATTAAATAACCCATGAAGGTTGATATGCTATTAAACAAAGAAACCAAACCAAACCTATTTTGGAAAAAGTGACAGCTTGTAAATAACATTTTTATAGTTACTCCCATTATATCAAGAATTTAGATGATTGAAAAAAAAACAAAAAACAAAAAAAAACAAAACATTGAATCACCACAATGACACAACCCAAGCAAATCAATAAATTGAGGCAGAAGATCCGTATTAATTTGTGTGTTCAGGATTTTCTTCTCTGTGTTTACATTTGACTGATAAATCCTGTTGATTTAGAAACAAAAAAATATATCAAATTAGAAAAATAACACAGTTAAATGTGTCACGTGTTAAAAGGTGGAACTATTCATAATAATTTTTTTGTTTTTCTTAGTCTAATCTTAATCTCTTAAATTGTATGGAACAACACAAAAATGTCATCCAATAAATTCCTAGTCTTTCTCTTCTATTTTTTAAATTTTTTATTTAAGAGAGGAAAATCCCAATTCATATAAACATCAAATTAAATAATAAAAATAATTCAGAACAAAGAAATAGTCTCTGTCAAGACTTGTACCTATACAAGAAGCTTTGAGTTACACTTTCAACTAGTAGTTACCAAACTTTACTTGCTTGTGACACCTTTGGTACATCATTTTTAAAATGGTATTTATACATTTTAGCTAATAAAAATAATTTAAACTCTAGAACATTATAAGTAATTAGTTCTTTTGTTCAGTAAATTCAGGATTGTTATGAATTAAAAATATGGGCTTTAAATATATATGGCTTTATGTAAAAAAAAAAAGATTCAAAGATTAAGAAAAAAAATCCCTCTTCAATACACAAAAGTCTTTCTCTTGTATTTTTTTTTATTCAAAAAGAGAAGAAAATCCAAATTCATATAAACATCAACTGGAAAAGTGGATAAAAATGATTAATGCTCAAAAAAATTTTTTTTAGTGGATGAAGGATACTCTTTTCTAATAGAAACCCAAATAGTATGAATTGGTAATTTTTTATGTTTGATTTTAAGTTCATGATCACATTATAGAAGCAAATTCTTCACATAATTTCAAATGAATATCAGAGGAAATTTTCATAAAATAGTTTTGAACATAATCATAGTTTTCTGTGTTTAATGATAAAAATAATAGTTTAATTTCTGATTCAAAGTTGTTAAGTTCAACTACTATAATAATTACTTTTTTTAACATATACTTTTTCTAGGCACACATTAAATACACCTTGAGGTGTACCAGAGAACCATATCGTTATCATCATATTACTCCTTGCTAGTTTTTCACACCCGCACTAGCTGACAGTCTTTCACTGGAGTCTGAATGATAGCAAGTCTTCTCAAGTCTTCCATTATTTTGGCTGATCTAAACAACGCTGTAGTCTAGACGGTCTCCGCTCTTCCTCTGATTTCTAAATCTTCCAGCTCCCTTACTAAACCTTTGCGGATTCTTCTGAGCATACCAATTACAATCGGTATTACTGTCACCTTCATGTTCCATAGCATTTTTAGTTTTCAGGCAAGGTCTAAGTACCTGTCTCTCTTTTTGTTTTCTTATTATTGCTTTGAATTTTTTGAAAACTGAAACCCAATTCTACAAATTTTACCTTTAAGCATTTTCAAAAGTTTTACACAAACCAAATATGCAATAAAAAAAAAATTCTTTTTACTTTGAGAATTTTGCAAAATATTTCTTTCTGTTTTAATTTGTTATTCCCAGTGGAAATAAAATTCCAAATTGTACCAATTAAACTATAACATATCAAGGAATATGATTTCTTTTTTTTTTTGTTTAAAATTATTTTACTCAGGGTATCATTAACATGGTAATTGAGAAAGATTGACTAAGAATAAGAGTGTAATTAAAAAGGTGAGTAGCTGATGAAATATATCTTACTTGAGATATCTATCTATATTACTTAAATAAATGCTTCTTTTTTTTTCTCAATTTAAAGATGGTTTAGTTTCTTTTGTTTTAATGGAATATCAACCTTTGTGGGTTATTTAATGCCACAAGCCATACTTGTAGAAGACCAGTAGTGGGACTATTTAACCCATAGCTGCAGGATATAGGAGTTCATACCTTTCTCAAGGACATTAGTCCAAATGTGAATGTAGCAGAGACACTGGAGTTTGTTTACTGTGAGGCAACAATCCAGCACTTTAGCCATTATGCTACGAGGAGTCTCCTTTAATTTAAAGAGTTTTTCATCCAATTGAATGGTGAACTTTTAAGATTTTGTAAGAAAAGAAAAGATTTTTAATTGTTTTTTCTTCTCTTTTTATGTGAATATTGTTCTTTCACATCCATAAAACAACATCTTTCTATATTCCAATTCTATAAAATGTAAGTTTCATAAAATCCAGTCACAAGTTGAAAAACATCTGATTGTGTTATAGATATCATATATAAATGTCATTTTTATCAGTAAGAGTTTTCGGACTATTGTGTTTGTTCGTTTTTTTTTTTTTTCACAAAGTTTCGGACGCTGTATCCTCTGGCCTTCCTCAGGTGTCCCCTGTTTATCTGGGCATAGGAATGATTCAACCTGGGAAATCATTTTTAAAGTTTCCCAGGTTGAATCATTTCTATGCCCAGATAAACAGGGGACACCTGAGGAAGGTCGGAGGATACAGCAGTCGAAATGTTGTGAAAAAAACCCAATAAAGACAAAGACAATAGTCTGAAAACTCTTACTGATAAAAATCATAAAGCTTTGTCTCAGAAATTTAGACAACTAAATATTATTTATTTGTATATCATTAATTTAACCTTCAGACTCATAATATCTCATATTCTAATGTACATTTTCAGATATATTCAATTTTGGTTCACAAGATTCACTTGTTACCAATCCTAACTGTGGCATTAGTGATAATATTGAAAGTTGTTCTTTAATATGGTGTAAACTAAAATGCTTATCATTTACATTTTTTGAGAGATTCTGAAAAGTTCTTGGCCAACCAAGAACAGTATGACATTTAAAAAAAATTTCAATAGAATTTTTTTTGGAATGGTTAAAGAAACTTCAGAAATGAGGTTTCAAGTGTGTTGAACAGGATGAATATAAGAAATTGCATATATGCTTCATGGTAATGGATCATTCCTCTCTTAGTTGGGCCAAGAACTTTTTCAACATGCTCTAGCAACTACAGTATGAAAACCATCAAAATAGAGCTAAGAATAAGATATTAATTTCTGTAATTTAGCGTAAATTAGAAAAATGTTCATTTATTTGTCTAATTTTTGTAAATGAAGCATTTTTGTTAAATTTTTTGACTGATTGCTCTATCATCTTTCAAGATGACTTGTGAATACCTTGGGTTCCTGTTGTAACAAGGGCATCTACAATGATACTGATGCTTCTATTTAAAAAAGGTTTGGTTTGGTTTGGTTTCTTTGTTTAGTGGAATATCAACCTTTGTAGGTTATTTAATGCCAAAGCTATTCTCCTAGAAGAACAGTAGTGTTACTATTTAACCCATAGCTGGGAGGATAAGGGGGTTCATACCTTTCCCAAGGGTATTTGCCCAAAAGTGAACGTAATAGCTTGACTGGAGTACGAACACATTTACTACGATTCTGCAGTCCATCGCTTTAACCATTACACCATGAGGACACCCCCTCTATTTAAAAAAGGAGTGATTATATATATATATATATATATATATATATATATATATATATATATATACACACACACACACACAGTGGAAATTATTAAGTGGGGAGAAAATTTTGAGCAGTCTTTTAATAGATTTTTTCTCCATTTGATTTGGTTTTATAGCATAGCAACCACTGTAGGTTATTTAATGCCAAATCCAGTTTATACATATATATGATTTGTAAACATAATTCAACAAATTTAAATAGTTCCAAGTAATGCTATGTATAAGTAACAATTCAATTAAACATCGGTCATTTGTTTATACACACTTAAATGATCAAACAGTTCTATTTCAAACAACTCAATTTAGCATAAGTCATTTGTTTGCACAGAGTTTAAATGTCAAACAGTTCTATTTGACTCATAGATAGGACCCTATCAGATGCTACCGGTCCGGGTCAGAGTGGACCTGGGAGCAATGGCAATGAATGGGTACTCCGCATTTCTTAAAACACCAAAACTGGAGCCTCAACATCAGTTTAGTGTCATATCGAGGACACTCATTGGGGTAGTCTTACCATTCTGCAGAGATGCAGTTTGTGTATTCTACGACCCCAGCTGACTGGGCTTCCCTTTGATTTGATTTCTTAAATAGAAAAATAAAGTGACAACAATAAAATGGATAAATAATTACAAAAATACTTATTTTTGGAGGTGTTATTTGTATAACAGTTATCATTGTAGTAAATTGAAAAGGCAGCCAGAGTTCAAATCCTGGGCAAGGCTGATGTGTTTCACTTCATGCTAATGCCCTTGTGAAAGGCATGAAGTCATCTATTTTTCCCCAGTTATGGGTTTTTCCCAGAATGGGTTCTTTCGTCCACATAAGGCAACGTCTAGAAAGAAAACCCTAAATTCAAACCAGCTTTACTCTGCTTAAAAAAAAAAAAAAAAAAAAAATGACCTTGTATCACATCCTGCCCATGGAGGAGAGATTGATCGAATAAATACAAAAATAGTCAATTCCTAAGTTTTTAAAATTTTTGTTATATAAACTTCTGTGTCTTAAATCAATGCTACTTTATGTTCAATCAAAAAGTTTTTGTGCGTACCTAGGGATAGATAGAAATAGATTATATATTATAATTATTTTCAAATGTATAAATAGAGAAAAACGAACTAACATATCTTGATAATTTGGATGATTAAGATATTGAGCATAAATGAAAACCCCATAAAATTATCATTTGGCAGCACATTAACAATATGAGAGAGAGAGAGAGAGAGAGACTAAAACAATTTCCAGTTCAATTTGCAACTGAATGATATTGTGGAGTCTGTGGTTCATGGGAATATTCTTTATTATTATTCAAATTCTTGATATAATAGAGAAAACAGTAAATTGCTAATTAAAATCCTTCATCTTTTTCTAAATAGAAGTAATGATATAATCATGTACTACATACAGTAACAAGAGAAACCCAATCTATCTCATCAAATTTAGCTGTCAATTTCTCAACTGTGCTAGTTGACAGTGTTTAAAATCAGGGAAAAGTCAAGATTTCAAATGCTGATTTAGAAGGTAACTGCAAACTCTTATTTAGAAGATTGGTGCAACATAATCTTCCTACTCACTATTAGGCCTTGTGGCAAAGTTTAAGCTTTATAAATATTTGTTGATTAATTGATTTCTCATTTTATCTTTCTCAGATTTTGTCATGGTGTAACAGCTGGTGGAAAAAAATAAAAATAAGATAAAAAAAAAAAATAAAATGAAAAAAATGAAAAAAAAAGGATCTTCTGTTGTAGACAGTAACTTTCCAACAAAAGAGACACACACAACATAACGGATATCATTGTAGGAAATGGAATTGCTAACCAGAGTTCAAATCCTGAATGAGGCAGTTGGCATTTCACTTTGTGCTAATGCCCTTGGGAAAGGTATGAATCCATCTCTCCTCCCCACAGATATGGATAATTAGTAGGGCAAACTGAGTTGTTTATCTCTGATTGAGCAATCAGTCTAAAGGAAGAAAAACTTTGGATTTAGACTAACTTCATCCTGCTCATCACAGAGGGGTTGGGTAAATACATAATATTTAGAAATTAAGAACCATTAAAATTAAAACCACAAGCACAAAAAGTTAATGATAATCAATCTTATGAAATATTCTAACATAAAACCAACTTAATTGGAGAGTTTTTAAACAAGCTTCTTTTGATTAACATTCATTGTAACACACACACACACACACACACACACACACACACACACACACACACACACACACACACACACACACACTTTTTAGAATAACAAATATACATAGATGCTAAATTCAATGTTATTTGTGATTGAAATACTTAAAACACTGACGTTTCTCAATACAAACGTAAAATTGAAAAAAAAAAATGTTTTCTTTCTTTTGTTAATCTGACTAGTCATTTACTAGACTTAACTTAATTTGGCACAAGGCCAGTTGTATGTGGTACCCAGTAAGATTCAAACTCACTAGCACAAGTCTATTCAGCTAGCTAACTAATCATTACACCATATAAGTTGCCCTTTTAGAAATAAAGTAGAGCCTAGATTTGGTAAAAATACGGGGCACCCAGTGAGGATTAAACTCACTATTTAGTAATAAATGATGCCTTAGACTAGCTTGTTGACTATTATATAATAATAAGGTCCTCTAATTTAATCTGAATAGACTTTCTTTTTTTGGGGGGGGGGGGAAAATCCTTCAAAATCAAAGAAAAAAAATAAAAAGAATAAAATTAGGTTTATGAAACAATAAAACCTAACTAACATGTTTTCTGCTTTCTTAATTTCAAGATAATCTAAATTTTTTTTTTTCAAACAAAAAAAGAAAATAATTTTTTCATTGTTTGGACAAACCAAAAAAATAAATAAATAAAAAAAAATAAAAATAACAACAAATAATTAAATAAATAAAGATTCTATTATAAAAGAAGACAACTTTAGATCAAATAAATTACCTTCATCAATTTGAAAAAAAAATTCTACCTATGTTCAGCATGAGGCATTAAAATGTGAAATATTTTGGTAAAACTGATGATTATTTTAAAGTAATGTAGGTTTGCATTTTTGTAATGACATTAAATGACCAATGGCATTTTTGAGGCTTTCCAGGCCTAAAAAAATGCTGATAGTCATTTAATAACATTACTGTTTAAATAAACATCTGAAGGAGCTGATAAAGAGGAAACTAATAAAGCGATTTTTATTAGAAAGATGATCCCTCCGCCCCACATAAGAAATTAGTTTAATTTTTGATAAGCCAACTACAAGAGAAGGATAAATATCTAGATGCATTTTCATGAAGACATAAGTCCCCTTAACAGCATATAAATGGCAGCTTTCAGGACTTCAAAAAAGAAAATTATTCATTTTTTAATTGTTACCTTTTCATAATAATCTTTACTTTTTAGTAATAAAAGTGAAGCTGATAAAATTATAAATTTAAAAATTTCAATTTCCTTTGCTAAAATACATATGTAATGTTATCACATATTTACTAAAAAAAAAATCCCAAATCAAAAGATATTTTATTCAATTTATTTTTCACTAAAGATTCATTATAAATATATGTATATGAATATTTTAGATAATAAAGACTTGAAAATTTAAGTGTTCTCAATCTGATAATTTTATGACAAATGATGAATGTAACTTGATACCCATGCAAAACCCATGGAAAATATAGGTCCCATTTCAAACAGCTCATTAAGTACTTACAGTATAATTTTGCTTATATTTTGTTCATTTGTATGCATGTTATACTCATTCACATCTCCCCCAACAGTGGGATATTCTTTAACCTTCACCCTTAACCAAGTGATTCTTCTACATCTCCTCCCCAGAGCCAAGTGGGATATTATCCAATTCTCTTCCTCTTCTCTATAGATGTTGCTTATTCAGATCAAACACTTGCATGTACAGTTCTTTTGTATTTTGGAGTTCAAGGGAAAAAGGTAATTACTATATACTCTTATTTTGGATTTTTTTGGTATAACTCATATTACAGAGACCACCTGGGGAAAATTTCAATAATGGGATGATTAACAGGTGGAGACTTTAAAATCATATCATAAAAGGAACTCCTATAGAAATGTTAACATTTTTTTTAAACACCAGATAATAAATAGACTAGAGTATCATAAAAATTTAAATACATAAAGTAGCAAAAAAAAAAAAAAGTGTTGACAAATAAAAATAAAAATAAAAAACACCTGTTTAGTGCTTAGAAATAAGAGTTTTAAGTGAATGGCAATAACCAAGTCCAAATCCTTGCAAACCTAATAATAGGATCAAGTTTAATAGGAAATAGAGGTCCTATTTCAAATTGATTATAACACCAATATATTTTCTTCAGTTGAATCTAGTAAATCTGAATACCTGTCAGCTGGTCATTGTATTTTCTATATACATGTAATTATTTACCAAGATTAGCTTAGTTTGGCACAAGGTCAGAAATATAGGGAACCCAGCACTAATCAAAATCACCAGTAATGATCTGCTAGCTTATTTTGCTAAATACGGGCTACCTCGAATGGCCTTAAAGTTGACTAAGTATTAGAGTGTTTGCCAATGGCCTGGGAGACCTGGGTTCAATCCTAGGTCGAGTCATACCAAAGACTCAAAAAATGGTACTTGATGCCTCCTTGCTTAACACTCAGCATTATAAGGTATGGATCAAGGGTAAAGTAGAGCAATCCAGGGAAGGAGTAGCGCCCTCCCCTACACATTGGTGTAGTAGCTATCGAAAAGGGAGCCTTCGGGCTACCCTCGACTATGGTCGCCAACTTTACTTACTTACAGTACTTATTGTTACTAAATGGTCACCCATCAAAGTTCTGAGCTTGATTAAGTGATTAAGGGATCTGTAAATCCTTAAAAAAAAAAAAAAAAAAAGTGTGACTTTGACACAAAGCACATATATAGGGCATCCAATAAGGATTGAACATAGTAGTTAGCGTTAATGGATCTGCAAGACTAACCATTTTACCACAAGATACTCATACATGTACAGGTAGTGTACATGATGTATTTACATTAGAATGGAATAAAAGAATTAGATAAAAGCAAGCAGAGATGAAGGTGTGTAATTTTATTCAAAATGTGTATATAAGATAATAGAGTACAGTAATGTAATAAAGAGTAAATACAATAGTAAATTCTAGCTTATTCTATAATATTTTGTGCTTAATGTGCCACCCTATTGATATGCTTTACAAAAAGGTCTCTTCTTCGCCTCCACTAAGAGGGGTAGGCTCCCTTCAAAATTGTAAACTGTTGCCAAAATCCTGTCTGTTTTGGCCTGAACTCTGAAAAACATGCTTACAGGTAAACAAGTATTGTTTGTTAACTAAATATTGATTCACAAGCATGTTTTTCAGTTATTTAAAAAAAGAATACAATTTCTTGAAATTGATGGACAAAATATATTTTTCTCTGCTAATTCTTATAACATACACACACACACACACACACACACACACACACACACACACACACACACACACACACACAGAGTAACCCTGATATAAGAGTGTTGTCGGACCGGATAATACGTCTCTTATATCCGGGTTTGGTCTATTTTGTTTAGGTAACACAGGCTCTAATTTGGGACCATAGAAATCTCTCTTATATCCGGGTTAGACTGTATATGGTGATTGAAAAATAACTCCGAATTTCAAAATAATTATAATTCATTTCTTCTGAAAATTATAGTTAAATTAATTATAAGAGTTTTAAAATAAGGAGTTACTGTTCTATTTGTGTGATGCAAAAAGTTCTAAGCCTCAATCAGAAAGAAGAGAAATAGCAGACATATTTGTGGTAGTAACACTCTACCACTTATAAAACTAGAAAAACCAATTCAGATTTTTCTAGTTTTAAAAGTAGTAGTGTGTTGCCACAACAAAAATGTTCAGCGATGGCTCTTCTTTTTGGCTAAGGTTTAGAACGATACATTATATATATATATATATATATATATATATATATATATATATATATATATATATATATATATATATTAGTGTAACCCGGATATAAGGGAGATTTTCTCTGGTCCCAAATTAGAGCCTGTGTTACTTAAACAAAATAGACCAAACCCGGATATAAGAGACCAGTTTCGTGTACACACAACTATCTTATATCCGGGTTACACTGTGTGTGTGTGGAAAGTTTTGACTCAAAACTAAAGGTATAGGGTACTCAGTGAGAATCAAATTCTCGAACGGTTGCCTGATAGTCTAGCTTGTTAGTTATTATCCTACATAAGGTGTCATTAAATCTAAATGTAGCTTAGGCATGTGACAGTGAAAATCGAACTCGCTCACAACCATAACACCAGATGAAGTACCCATAAAAAAAATTTATTGGAAAATTAAAATGTTGAATTTTTCTCCTCATGTTTTGGAAAATGAATCGAAAATAATCAGGTTAAAACTAATGTTTCAAAAGTTACCATATTGCTAAGTTTGTTTTTTTTAAAATGATTTTATTTCATTTTTTAAAAAATGGAAATATGAAAGATATGTGAAAATCCTCACATTGAGGTTCAAAATTCATCTAATAATATTTTCAAACAATTGTAGAAGCGATTTCTTTAGAAACATTTATAACATTTTCAGAAATCATTAAAACATTTAACTATTAAGTATTGACTAAAATATTTTTAACAACTCATAAATCGATCATGACATTTTTTCTTTCAGGAATGAATTTGTTAAAGACCAAGTACAACTATCGATTTAGGTATTTGAATTTAACTTATATTCAAAACAATTTACCAAGAAAATAAAAGTTGGCAGATTGGGCGGTAAAAATAACGTCTTTAAAATGACTGAGTGACCAGACAAAACGGTAAACTACTTTATTCCCGCTAAACAAGCAAATAAAAATACTTTTACTTTACAATTAAAATTATTGGATTATTTTAATGTCCCACACACCCTCTTTGTCCATCTCGATGAATGGTAGTTTTATTTGAAGTTTTTTTTTCTGGTAAAAAAGATACTAACCAAAATCTACGGTTATTATTATCCATTGTTTAGAAAAAAATGGTGGTTTATCTTGAAAAAGTGGCTTTAAAAAATTAAAAATAAAATTTCCATAACATTATACACTGTACAAAGTGATTAGCAAAAAGGTCTTAATGTATCATTTAGGGGTTTAACAGAAGAAAAAAACAACAAAAACCAAAAAACAAAATAGGTAGTTGTAGATATCAGCTGAAATGTTGTGCTAAAAACAACTAACAAAAGGAGATGAGGATATTGTCCGGAATAATTCACTGAATAATAAATTAAAAAAAAAATCATTTAACTATTTCAGTTAACACGTTTCAAGTTGACTGAGGGATAAATAGATGCATAATTTAGGAATAGTTCAAGAACCCCCCCCCAAAAAAAAAACCAAACACTACATAGATGCATTCAACCATCAAAAGAAGAGTAAGTTTCACTCATTTACTTCATATTTTTTTTATTTAACAGTTACATCTAAAAATTACACCTTTAACTCGTCAATCCATCATATTTCTGTAGTCTTTCTCCCCCCCCAAACCGACTCATTGGTCAAGTGGGTAGTGTTCGCCAATGGCCCGGTTCAATCCTAGCTTGTGTCATACCAAAGACTAAAAAAAATGGTACTTGATACCTCCTTGCTTAACACTCAGCAATGTATGGTACTATCAAGGGTAAAGTGGAGCAATCCAGGGAAAGGAGTAGCGCCCTCCCCTATACCTCAGTGTAATAGCTATTAAAAAGGGAGCCTTCGGGTCGCCCTCGACTACGGTCGCCAACTTTACTTACTTTCAACCATTAAGTCGCGATTTTATGTTTGTCAGTATATAATTTGGGGGAGTTAAATGTTTATATATATATATATATATATATATATATATATATATATATATATATATATATAAACGAATGAAATTTACTTTTATCTGGATGGTTAATAAGATTAAAACTATTGCATTACATTTCTATATAATTTTTCGTATATTACCGCAAAAATAACGGAATATTTTCTTTGAACAGTTCAAGTCAAACATCGTAATTTATT
This sequence comes from Sepioteuthis lessoniana, assembly GCA_963585895.1. Lineage (NCBI taxonomy): Eukaryota > Metazoa > Mollusca > Cephalopoda > Myopsida > Loliginidae > Sepioteuthis > Sepioteuthis lessoniana. The sequence goes on from OY757911.1 coordinate 109,148,826, forward strand.
TACATTGTTGTTTGTGTTTATTTAACAGTTGTTAAAAACAGGAATTAATGCTTAACGACAGTAATTTTTTTAACTTTTCAACTTCTTACTGCTTAAGCCAAACCTTAAAATAAGTAAAGGTTTTCCAACAATTAATGTTACATTTAAAATAAGGAAGGAAAAGTTGTTTTTTAATGTGTGTATGTTGATAATTCCCGCAAAAATATTTAAGCATTTAGAAAAGTCACAAATCTGTTACAAAGATTCATGTAGAAAAGTAATAAAAGAAAAGAATTAACTTATTTTGGTTGTTTACTCGTTACTATAGAGAAAGAAATAAACAGTTATTAACATAGGAAGAAAGGAAGTAAAAAAAAGAAAGGATATAGACAGTTAATTATATACAGAAAAAGTAATCGTTGAATATTTCGACGCGGCCTAGTGGTTGCGTGTCTCGCAGACCGTTACTTCTGTAGTAATGAGTTCAATCTATCGCACATTTGTGGCCTTGTGTCAGACTTTGATTAGACACAATCACAGCGAATTCGTTGATTCTAAGATAAATTTATGTTAAAAGAGAATACACCATCACTGAAAAGCGGAAGAAGCTCTGTGAGAATAATAAATTGAATTAGGGTTGATTCTTCGACATGAAAGAAAAATGACAATTTACTTTTAAGAAAGTTTGTTTATTTTTATTTTTCTATTTTTTGACTACGCGATGGAAATATTCGAGAACTGATTTGATTGAATTTATTTTTAAAAAAATCTCACAAACGTCTCGTTTTAAATGTTTTAAAAAGAAAAAAAAAAAAAATTAAAAGACAAAATTACAATTAAACAAACTTAAATATACAAAACTGTGAAAAAAGGGATTTTTTGTTGTTGTTGGTTGAGAAATTTACAATAAACGTAATTCTAGAAGGAATTTTTGCGATTATTACAAAATTTTAGAACTTTCTTTAAAATAAATGAATAAATAAATAAATAAATAAAAAGAACTTAAAAAAGAAAAGAAAATCTTGAAATACAATCATTATCATCATTAAACTCAACAACACAATTGAAATATTCAAATTCGCGCGTAGATTTTATTTGCGCGTCAAAAAATTCATTTTTTTTTTTCATTAAACAAAACTGCAACTTCATTTCACAAATCGAAAAATATATTTAAAAAAAATGATTTTCTCAGATGTACACTAACAGCTTTAAATTTTATTAATGTTGCCAATCGTGTCAACGAATAACTAATAAAACTAAAATTGTTATACCTAGACTAAAAGCGTAGACCTTCCAGTTTTTAGACAAACAACATAAAAAGCACCAGCAATGAACAACATTTTTTTTTGTTTTTTCTTTTTTACTAAGCCGAAATTTCTATCGCGCCATTTTTTACTTTAACAAATTTAATGACCTAATAAGATTACAATAACCGGTTAAATGAGTTAACTAGACCTTAAACAAAAACGTTAAGTTGAAACGACAAACATAAAATGAATAAATGAATCCATTAAATAAACAAAACCATACCTTAGGGATTTAAAGAAAAACAAACATGTTTAGGGTCAATGTTGGTGTTAAAAACAGTAATTTCGATTTTATTAATTTAAACTGAAATGAAGATTATACCATAACTGATCCTTAAAAGGCAGAAAATATGAAAATAATTATTTAAGTTTTAAATCGATGATGAAAGAACAAAAAAAAAATTTACACAGTAAAGTTAGTTTAAATTCAATTTTCGTTTAAAAATCAATAATTTTACAAATGCACTAAGTCTCGTGTCAATTATTTTCTCTACATCACTCGAAATTCACTAATTCAGGTTAATAATCTGATGCCTTTAAAATACATATCCAAATCTGGTGTTTATACACATAAAAATAAATCCCTGATACGATCTAATGACAGACGAAGATATGTCTCTTTCATCTTGAACTATAGATATTATATAAATTCCCATGTGCGTGATAAAAGATAACATCAAGAGGTATTTTCGCTCTAAAGAGCAGGTTTGAAGAGAAGTTAACTCTGAATTTATTGTTGAAAAATTGAAATATACATAAAGGATTTATAGGTCTAAAAAAAAATCTAAGTGAAAAGAATAAATATATAAATATGGTGTATGTGTACGATTTTTTTAAAAGACAGGGTATCAAATTAGAGCACAGAAAATGTGATGTGATAGTATTGGTGTTTGTCAGTGTGCCAAAATTAAAGAATGATAACAATTTCTTGATATGGTCACTATTTTACGAAGCAAGTAGTACAATATGTTTTTACTCATGTATCTTGGCTATGACCTCTGGTCAAGGATAATATATGAGACGAGGCAGCGACCACACCTAAAGATCTGAACCAATGAACATCAAGAAAACGAACCGACCCCCAGCCACTACCCAGAAGAATAACACGTGACATGAACTGCTTGCTGCAAACGCAAATTATTAGCATATTTTGAAAGAGAGGGGCCAGGAATTGTTGCCGATTTTAAAGACCAATAAAAAAAATATACCTAATGAATGTAATGAAAAATGTTTAAAAAGACTGAAATAAAAGGAACAAGTACTTTTGACTACTTGGACGGTTGTCATTATGGCTACTAGTGCTAAACATTCTGATGTAATCAACACAAACAATATTTGACACAACGTGGCACTCACAGCCACACATGGTCAGATCGATCAATAAAAATGTTGGTAATGTTGTTTTGATCAGTCAAGATAGTAAAACAAATTGGGGTCATTGTTTTTTATTGTTGTTTTTGTTTTAAGATCAACGAACAATTAGACATATCATTCATATATTGGTATTTCTTTATTTAGGAGTTCTATTTCTTTACTTAAAAAAAAAAGTGAACCAATAAAAATTCGTAATACACATATTACATGTGTTTACCTGTTCAGGTCAAACATATGATAAAAACATTAAAAAATATATAAAAAAAGAAAGAAAAAAAAGAAGCCCAACGTTAGCTTTATTTTTGTTTTTATTTTATCAATTAATGTAACGAAATCAGTCATAGATGTACGTAAGTGGGAAGAAAACCATATTTTGTCTAAATATCTTTTAACAAGATATTAGACAGGATTTTAAAAATGGAAAGAAAAATATAAAAGAATTGAAAAATATTAGAGAATTATTATATCAATTTCAAGCAGATGAAAGCTTTTATATAAAGATCTCTACGTAAAACGTAAAAAAAATTCGATTGACAATTAAAACGTGTTTTTTGGTTTTGTTTACACAGTAAATTTGCGAAATTAGTTCAACATTAAAATAAAAAATGGCCAGGAATAAAATGAACATAAATAAGATTAACAGTTTTAAAAAGAGGGATAGAATTATTAGCAGTGCGTAGATTTAGATTTAAAAAAACCCCGGCAAGTGTGTTGCTTTTTCCACTCTCTGGTAAGCTTCGTTTATAGCAGATTTTAAAAGGAAAGAGGCATACACACGAGAATTTCAAGACCAAGATTAGGATAGTGAGAAACAAAACTACACATTTTTTTAAATGATGATAAAAACCAAAACATTTGAAATACTTACTTTTTCGTATTTAGTCATTTGCTCCGGGCTAGAAGGCATGATGTTGAGTTTTTCGTTCGACCCGAAGGTGGAGAGACGAGACTAAGAGGACGGTCTGTAGTGTCACTGACAGTAGGTTGAAAGCCGAGACGAAGGAAAAAAAAATAAAAAAATAAAAAACAAACCAGTCAGCGAATGAGAAACGAGAGTTCTGTGCTTTTTAGTAATTGTAATTCTGTATGACTGGCTGCTGAAAACTGAATTATTTTTTTTTTTATTTTATGTTTTTATTTTTTTTTGTGTGTGTCGTAGTCCAGGATTGGGATGGATCGGAGCCGAGCCTGTTTTATTTTTTATTTATTTTTTTTTTTTTGCGCTTTCTCCCTTCGCTGTGTGTATTCCTGTGTAGTGTCTGTCTAACTGACGTTCTGTTATCCACTTGCGCGGATTCAGTTCAAAACTGAGGCTATAGTCGTGGTAGTGAGAGATAAGTCTTCCAGAGGGAATGTGAGTTATTATCAGGGTGGTTGTTGAAAAAGATTATTGTTATTGGTAGCATTTAGTAACTGCGATGTTGTAGTCCATATGTGGCGGCTACTACTTCACTCCTCCTACTGCAAGAAATAGCGATCAGTAGCATGAAACGATGGCCTTCTTTTACAGACGACCCAACTCTCTTATCACTATATTTTATCATTTTATTCCAAGAGATTCTAATCATACAAATGTTTTCAAACACCCTTCTAACACAACTACCATATTCCTCTTAAAAATAATAGATAAATAAATTAAACATGACGGAGATACCTTGAATGTGTATACTTACTTAGTTATCACTGGGTAGTATTGAATGCGATGCACACCGGGTATCCAATATTTGCAGTCTTGTGCCAAACTTAAATAATAATTTACCTTTGAGTTTTAGACACTTTCGAACTCATCTTTTAAGACTAAGACAAAATTTTCCCGGATAATTCAACAAAGGTGAAAAGGAGACGAAATTAAGATCTTTTAGTTATTTACTAAGCTTTGTTTAATTGTTGTACAAGCCCCGAAATATAAGGCACCCTGTGAGACTCGAACTCATTAAAAATGGTCTGTCAGCCTAACTAGCTCGGCGTCCAATTTGGGTTTTAAAAATCTTTAGCGTTAAGCTCTTAACTTTTATCTTCTACTCCTCTATTTTTAGAGGATTAATAATGAACTTTCAACTTAACATATCTATTTAAAAATAAAAATAACAACCTATTACTTACACTTACAGATTTTACTTTGTGTACGACGAAGGAGAACTAATTAAAAAATGCGTGTCAAAATTGAAATTCTTGCTCCTATATAATTGATTCGAAAATATAAAACTTACTTTTTTAGTAAAATGATTATGTTATTGAATTCCAAATGTCTAATGTAGTAAAGTGCTATATTTTTGCCCACTTTGGCCATTCAATAGGAAATATGATGTTCGGCTAAAATATCGAGAGAGATACTCACTCCCAGGCTCAATAAGCAGAGAAGTATGAGTACTCAGCTTTTTTTAAAAACAAATATGACGAGAGAATTTATTGTTTTTATACAACTAATGACAGTAGATAAATGATGTGAAAATCAAAACTTTAAAACCCGGTAAGTCTGAACCGAGTAACTTAAAAACTTTTTGCGCGTACCTGAAAGATGACGAAATTAGTAAAGACCAAAAAAAAAAAAAAAAAAAGGCTTAAATGGTCGAATAACAATAGAGATAATGGAAACAGTTCATCTGATTTAAAAAATACAGTTGCTAGTTAGAATTTAGACATTATCTGTTAACATAAAAATCAGAGATAAATCTATGCTTTTAAAAATTAATTCTGGAATACAAGTGTTTAACAAAGAAACGTCTTTATCATATGAGCAACGACTTTCACCCCTACACCCAGTAAACTGATTGTGTGATGTATATGTGGTTGTTGCAAACCAAGGACTGTCTGCAGTTTTACCCAAGGGAATTTATTTTAGTGATTAGTTAACAGTAGTTGTCATGAACTATTTTTACCATTTTTAACGTTGCTAGAAATTATATAATTGTTGAAATCATATAAAAGGAAAAAGGAAAATTGTTATTAGAAGGCAATATTTTTTTGAGTACTATTTTTTGCAAACAGCTATGGGTTTCATGGATATATATATATATATATATATATATATATGTATATATATATATATATAATAAGAGCGTATCGACAGTACAGATTGCCTTGACTCTCTCTTGCCATCCGTTCCTATAGGCCATTTCTCTTGGTAAGTTCTATAGATGACATCCAGTGTTTGCACATAGCTGGTTAATTTAAGTTTTTACTGGTCGGCCAACACTGGGGCGTCCATGAGTAAGAGTCTCCAGGAGAAAGTCGCTTATGAATTTGTTCTTACTTCTCTATCATTGCCCAGCATATCTTGCTCGTCTTACTTGGATGGTTTGTAAGATGCGAGGTAAGTGACCGTACAACTGCAGTTGTGTAAGGTGCTGCTCCCAAGATTTGTTCAACATAGCTAGTAGCATCCTTGTTTAAACAACGAATGAAGCACTAATTTTCTTCTAAAAATAGTCCTTTTGGCATTCCAGCAAGTTTTCTATTGGTTGGTGCACCTCGGAGATGTCTCTTTTGTTATAATGTGGAGCAGTTTATGAAAAAAGAAAAAGTCGTATGGAGCTTAGTGTGGTGAGTATTAAAGGTGCTTCATTTAATCCTGCATTTCGCTAAAAAAAAAAAAGAAGTTTTTATAGTATAACCTGTATCTTCATGTAAATCTTATAGTGACAATCCCGATACTTTTTGATAACACACACACACACAATATATATATATATATAATCCTCTTTGCATGCTTATTACAAAAAAGACTCCCAAGCCAATAGGCCAATTTTTAAACTTTCCATATGAACTACCTTGATCTCAAGGAGTCTTTTAAAGGTATGTGGAGTTAGCCCCAGAGTCGCCGGGAACATCTTGACTTAAAACTAATAAGGAAAGTTTAATTCACCAAGAAAGCAGATAAAAGTGGCATCCGCAAAATGTCTTAAACTTTTTGTACAAAAGTACCTGGAACATTTTGACTTAAAATTGACCTGGAAGGTATACTTCGTCCAGAAAACAAATAAAATTCACACCCGCAGCTTTCCCCACCTTCAGAAGCCTTTCCAGAGTAAAATCAATCAGAAAGGACTAATGTGAACAGAAAGCAAATAAAATTGGCATCTGCGGGCACAGATATCAATTTTAATTCAGGAAAAATATGTAAAAGCATTGTTTGTCCAGAAAATATTTTTTAAAAGTCTAAAACGTGCCAAGGACGCCAAGTAAATTTTTAGTGGTCTTTTATATCATAAAAGAGAGATGAAATGCGTTAATTATATATCATTAACTATTACACTGCGTCCAGGAATTATAAAAATACCTTGAATTTTATGTTTTCATTTTTACATTTATTTGTGGAATTTGTTTAAAACCGAGCAAAGATTTTTATAAAAATATTTCTGATTCATTTTTAAGTATGGTAGTAAATTTAAATTTTATTCTTCGTTTTAGGCGATAGGTTTTTCATTACATAAAAAAAACTGACGTCTAGTAATTAAAAGCCGTCTATAATTTTTATCAACTAAACATTATATAGCAAAAAATTAATTCGCAATGGGTCCACCTTTCGCCTTCAGACCTGAAATGTCACGATTTGTCATCGAGTTTGTTAATCTAGATAGCGTAATTTGAGGGATTTCCTCTTTTACGTCCATGATTTCAGCTCCTCACGTCGGGAACATTTGGTGATACTTAAGTACACATTTCTTGCTATCATTTCCTAAACATGTTTGTTCTGGATATGACTCTAAAACATTCTCAGTTCTGGAGCTCTTGGGAGTATGGAGTACTTTTTCATTGCAATTACTCCCAGGTCCAATCAGACTAAGAGTGGTAGTACCTGTTAGAGTCCAAACTAGGGTCAAATTGATTTGTTTGAAAATTATTAGTATTGGATTGTAATACGTAAAACAATATAACTGAGTATAAAAAATATTATTACATAGAATTATCAATGTTAAGATTACTTGAAGCCATTTTTTGAATTTAAAATAGTTTGTTGAAATTACAATTGTTTACTAAGGATTATTATTGTTAGTTACTAGAAACCATATGATTGCTTGAAAATTACTAACGTAAGCTAGGAATACTTGAAACCATTTTGCTGTGCAAGCAAATGATATTTTTAAAGTGGAATGATTACTTTCAACCATATAATTGTGTATGAATTAGTATTAAGTTGAACTACTTTTATCATCATCACCATGTCATGCCGCAGGCACGGATATCTCTGACCCTCTATCGCCACTTCTCCCTATCGTTCATCGCCTCTGGTAGGTCTTCAGAGCCACATCCCGTATCCTCACATAGCTGCTGAATGTATGTTCGAGCTGGTCGTCCTGCTTTTGCCCGGCCATATGTGGGCGTCCATAGGAGTACATCACTTATGAGCTCGTCCCTGCTTCTCTAGCATGCCTGGTTCGTCTAACGTGGATAGTTTTCATGATGGGAGGCAGGTGACCGTATAGTTGGTGCCTTGTGGGGTGTTGCCGCCATACAATCGTGTGCAAACAAATATAGACAATAATAAGTACAATGAAACATATAGCGATTGATATCAAACATTTACAAATGAATCAAATTTGGGCATTAAATAATCGATCAGTTGGTATGTTTTTTTAAGAAATAAACCAAAAAAACGAACATCTAGTGACATTTTCTGGAGACAAGACAGACCACTTTATTACAGATTCGCCCTGTCGACTGTACATAGAATACATTATTTCTTGAAGAGGTATAAGATCCCTTCCAAAGAGGTATCCTGGGTATGATAATAAACTGCATCTGATGGTGAGGTCACAGCTCTAGAGCTATAGGGAGTGTGGAGTACACCTTTGTTACCATTACTCCCAGGTCCACTCTGATCCAGAGTGGTAATACCTGTTAGGGTTCAATCTATGGGTCAAACAGATTAGTTTGAAAATAGGATAGGACCGTACACAGCCTGCCTATAAAAAAACTATTAAGAAAGAACGACACAAAAATGTAAATATACTAAGGATATAATGTAATTTCCTAAACTTTTGGTATAAAATAAACCGATATGGTTTGACATGCCGTTAAATTCAATCAATCAATTCGTTACTGATGAAAATCAATCTTTTAGGTACAAAACACTTTGCAGAATGGCAAGTCCAATTGTCTTGTTGAAAGAGTAACTTTTTCCTTTATCAATTGGTAGCTTTGGGATTAAGTTATATTCTAGCGTCTCTTGGTACTTGAGTGTTGTCATAGATCCGTTAATAATAACTAGATAGTGTTGCCCACAGTCAGTAAAGCCACCCAGACTATAATTTTTTCATACTAAACCAACAAGTAAGACATTTTGGTGTTTCTCGTTGATAATAACAAAATAATCAAAGCACTTTGCATCTGTCCAGATCATATCCTGTAGATCAAAATACTTTTTGGTGATTGTCTCTGTCCACCAGCATTTGGCTTATTTGTTGCGTTTAAGCCAATACGGTTTTAGTTCAGTCTGCAGTGTTACTAGCTATTATAGTTTTAGTTAGTAGAAAAATAAAAAAAGACAATAGACGAGAACGAGGCATGTTTAGCTTGTAGGCGCGACGCTGTATACACTGTGAGTGTATATTGACGAGGCCCCCTATTTATCTAAATTGCTTCTTCCAAGAGAAGGTAACTCATGTCATGACACTAGCCAAGTTGTAGTGAACGATCTTTGCTGCATTCGGCTAATTGCTTGTGCAATTTTTCGAACAAATTTTGATGGATTTTCAATAGTATCTTGGCTTTTATGTCATCAGGCACATGAAAAAAAAAAAAAAAAAAAAAAAAAAAAAAAACCAGCTTGGTTCCCCGCGACCTCCCGCCCTGGCAGCAATTGCTAACTTGTCTAAAAAGAGTTAGGGCTGGGTTTTTGCTCGGCACCTGAAGCGCTTCTGAAAGGGAAAGCCGACTGAACTGAGCCATTTTTAACACCACCCCATCGGTCTGCTTTCTACTGGGTCCCCAAATAAAACCGACCTTATCTAGCGTGCCAGCACTGTAGGATAGGGGGTGGTAGGTAGCTTCTTTTACATTTCGTCGTCACGTTCGCTTAGAAATATTTATTTCATTCCCGCGCTTCAGGAAACCTAAAAGTTTTGGATCACAGTGATAGACCGAAATTTTCCTGAATTTTGCAAAAGAAGGTTTTGCATCATTTTGGTGAGTAGGAATCTTGTAGTACCATCATCATCAAATTTTATCTTTTAAGTAAGAATGCTTTTTTCTTGGAAGCAAGCCATCGTTCAGTTCATGAGGCTGAGAATATACCAACCTTATCCCCTGCAGTTAGGGTACCCCGCCACCAAAACGGGGTGTCTTGAGTATGACAGTAAACTAAATCGGGTGATGAAGCACCAGTTCTGGAGATCTGAGGAGTGTGTAGTATTTTTTTGCTATTACTCCCAGTTCCACTATGAACCGGAGTGGAAGTACCTGTTTGGGTTCTATTTATGGATTAAATAGATATCATTTAAACATTATTTGTATTCGATAGGACCGTGTAAAGAAAAAAAAACAACTAAAGAGAAAATGTAAATATGAACGTATAATGAACGTGATTCCATAACCGCTATGCATAAAATAACCAGTGACAGTTTGACATGCCGTTAACATCAACCAAGCTAGTTGGGAACTTTTCAGCATCATCAGAGAATCTTTTCGAGAACTTTTCAGCCTTATAATTAATTAGAAATGATAAAAAGCAACAAACTTAAGTGTTTTTTTAATTGTTGCTGGACATCGAGAACTGAGCTTTAATTACAAAATTGAACTCATTAGTCTATTAATCGTGGAATAAAACACTTCGTATAATTCAGGTTGAAAATGCAGTAAGGGTAACCCGATATCGAACTTTTTTCGATCCTATTTTTCCGATCCTGGTATCATTAGGGAACGAGAAAAGTTTTCGTAAACGGGTCAAAGGTAGGGAGGACCCTACTAACCAGCTCCAAGATATATTATGTTTTCTTTTTCTTTCATTTTTTTTTTCATTTTCTTCATACCAAAAACATCAAAATTATATATATTTGTAAATATTTTTCATTCATGCTCACCGTTGGAGAATTTTTTAGGTAGGGTAGCCCATAAAGGGAATTTAAAAGATGAATGGTTTATGAATAAGTCTCACTAATAGTAAGATAGTTAAATAAAGAACGCTCCTCTCCGCCGCCCTTACACTTTTCGAGTCCTGTGCCTATATATATATATATATATTGTTTTTAAGAATTGTTTAAAAACCTGGACAAATAAGCATGTCTGCAGTTCACAGACATATATACCATTATTATCTTCTGAGCACAAAACATTTACAACGAGAAATCAATAATTCTCATAATGTTATTATAATTTCTTTAAAGGGTGTAGAAGATTACCATACTTGGTGATAATTTTTAACTTCATCTTGATTCGAACTTGTAATCATGAAAGATTGTGGCCTTAATACATGTTAATTGTTGGGGGTACACTTAGTATTACATTTATCGTCGAAAGAAAGGAAATCGGCATCTCTGGTTCAAATCTTGGACGAGGTTGTTAGCGTTCAGGATCAGATATAAGCTAATTAGACAAATTTGTTCAAATTGTGCCTTGCGGGCAGGTGAAAGAAGTTTTTCGAAACTAAAACTGGTTAGAACGTATCTCTGGTAAACAATTTCACAAGAGACGAAAGAATTTGGCGATTCTGTCTATAGAAAATGACATTACAAAAACCATTGATTGTGAAAGGATTTTGTAATGTAGAGCCCCCTCTCAAACAATTTTCTTAGTGAGCCTTATACTTTCTTTTTTTGTAGGGTAGAGGACCCACCACCTAACATTTTTTTAAGTGGGTCACGTACTTCCTTTTTCGTAGGGTAGAAGGCCTCATTAACAATTTTCTAATTGGGTCCTGCAATTCCTAGCACTGGCCCTGTTTGTGTTTCATTTCGCGCCAATGCTCTTGGGAAAGGTATGAATACATCTCTTTTCTTCACACCATTGATGGGCAAATAGTAGTATTTACTAAGCTTTTTGCTTACATGTGGCACAAGGCCGAATGAATGGGACACCCAGTGTAATTTGAACTCACTCTTGCAGATTTTCTAGTCAAGCTTGCTAACCATTACACTACCCGAAACGCCCACAATGGGCAAATGGTAGGGCGGACAGTGTTCTTTAACCTTGGCTAGGCAACCAGTCTTGGAGAAGGAAAAATTCAAAACACGTTTACTTCGCTCAAATAAATTGACCTTGTGTCACATCTTGACCGAGGTGGGGTTGGTGGTGGATAAATACACGCTTGATGAGTGAGACATTTTTAATGTATGTATTTGAGTGTTACTTTTGATAATTTTAGTTAACTTTCTTTTAGAATTGCGGTGTCAACGTGTTAATTTACGAAGCTCTTTGCTTCGATGTAGCACAAGGCCAAATGAATGGGGCACCCAATGAGACTCGAACTCACTCGTGTAGGTTTGCTAGTCTAGTTTGCTAACCATTACACCACCAGAGGTGCTCTGCGGTGTCAACGTGTTAGTTCACTATGTCCCCCAAATGTTGCATTCTTTAAAAGAAAATCTTTCAAAGTTTTTGTAGAATAAATTTTAATTTTAAAAAATGAGCCTAATTTTTTTTCTTTTTTTTTTCTGTATACTGTTTGAAGACAAGAACACGATTAAAGGCGATGAACAAAAATCACACTCCAATCTTTGACCAAAGAGCGGGGAAAATATGCATATGGAGGAGTATTTATTTCCTCACTGTGTTGGGATGTGACACAAAGTTATTTTAAAGAGGGACTCTGTAGAAAGCAAATTTTCCTTGGGGTGGAACCAAAAAATAGTTTATCTCTGTTAATATTCTCCTTTGGGATGCCTTTGGCAATTCCTCCTTTACGTCTTTGGTCGAGGGAGGAGCTTGTTTAATTTTTTTGCACCATCCAGCACGATCGCCAGGTGATATTTATTTGCCCTCTCTCCATTAGGCCAAAATGTGACAAAAGGGTTTAATGTGGGGTGTCGCACAGAAAGAGAACCTCTCATAGAGCAGTGGAAAAAACCTGCTAAGCTTTTGTCAGTATTCCTCTTAAGGGGCTCCTTAGGCACCAGGCAATAAGCCCAGCTGTGGTGAAGTCAACTAAAATTGTCATCCCACCTATATATATTAAAAATAATTTCCACTGTAACTAATTACAGTTAAGTTATATTTGGATAAAGCTTCAAGTCAGGCTGTTTTCTCGTTTGTATTTTTTATTACACCAGCTCTGACCACTTTTAGACGAGAGGGCAAGGCGCTTCCTGGAACTGAGCAGATTATTCTACTCAAGTGCTTCTTTTCTGTCTATTTGTGTTTTATAAACCTGGGCCTATATAAAAAGAATAGATACCTCTAAAAGCGCGAAACAAGAAAAAAAAAAAAAAAAAAAAAAACCAACCCGATTAAACTGATTTGCTTAAAAGCAAATGTTTCTTAAGGATAATAGAAATTTTTGTTCTATTTTGCCGTAAAGAAAAGTTGAAAGTTGTTTACTAAACAATAGAAACAATTGATGATTGATCTGCTGCTTGTTTCATGAGATAAAACTGATGACCACGACAAACACCACCGTTCTAAATCAAAAACAATAATTTTTTTTTTAAATACAAAATCGCCATCAATATTTTTGTTCTTCTTCTTCCGTTATTCTTCTAATAAGCCATGAAATGCAATCAAATACTACCCTCCGAAAATAACCTAAGATCTTCTCGAAAAAAGAAAAAAAACACCTTGAAATAATTACAAAATAATCCTATGTCCTCGTTTTTGTAAGAACTCCAGTGGCGTTATTACGTTCACTTTCGTTCTAATGCCCATGGCAAAAGTATGAAATCCCTTATCTCCCCCCCCACCAGGAACGGGTTAAATAGTACCACTGCTGTACTTATACCAGGATGACTTTGGCATTAAATAACTCACAAAGTCTGATATGCCATTAAACAAAGAAACCAAACCAAATTCAATATCATGGGATGGCGAGCAGATTTCTTGTGTGTATTCTTTTCGGACACACTCCAAAGAGCTATAGCGTTCTTTTCACGTGAAATAATCAAAAAGTCAAGTATAATTACATGGCAAAGCTGTTAAAAATGATAATTTTTAATAGCTTTGCTATATAATGAAAAGGACCTCTCCTTAGCTCTACGTCAAAACTCAAAGTTGACGTTACGAACACCGCCAGAGTGTGCGGGACCCAATTGGGAATGATTGGCCCAACTGGCTTAAGGCCGGTCCTGAACACTGTCATATCATTGAGAAATAATCTGTATCTGTGATACAGTGTGCTGTTGAGAACAAAAGTTTGCAGCGAGTGCGTTTCCTAGATCAGCGCCTGCAAAAAACGGTGAGTTACAATAGAGGTCTTTTTTCAGCTTGGGATATAAGTTAAGTTTCGGACAAATACCCTTGGGAAAGGTATGAATCCCCTTATCTTCCCAGCTATGGGTTAAATAGAACCACCACTGTTCTTCTAGAAGGATGGCTTTGGCATGAAATAACCTACAAATGTTGATATGCCATTAAACAAAGAAACCAAACTGAACTCTACAGGAGTGTGTTAACTAACGCATGCATAGTAGGTTTGGTTTGGGTTTATGGCATATCAACCATTGTAGCTTATTTAATGCCAAATCCGGTTTTCTACATATATATTAGATATATATGATTTGTAAACATAAACCAACGTAGTTGAATAGTTTCAAGTATTCCTATGTATCACTAACAATTCAATTAAGCATCACTCATTTGTTTACACACAGTTAAATGATCAAACAGTTCTATTTCAAGCAATTCTATTTAGCATAAGTCATTTGCTTGCAATGGCAATGAAGAAAGTACTCCGCATTCCCCATAGCTCCAGGAATAGAGCCTTAATATCAGATAGTTTAGTATCATATCAAGGATACTCGTTTTGTGGGTTGGGAGGGGGTGGTCTTATCCCTCTACAGAAATGCAGTCGGCGTATTCCTCTGTCCCAGTCGACTGGGCTGGATTCACACAGGTCGGGTCTTAACAAACAAGTTGGCAATTTTAGTCGAGGGTGATCCGAAGGCTTCCTTTTCAATAGCTACTACACCGAGGTGTAGGGGAGGGCGCTACTCCATTTCCTGGATTAAACAAAGACTTAAAATAAATATGTGAATTATGTAAAGAAAATAACAACAGTTTTAAACATCAGTCATATTTACTAAGGAAAACGAGCTGGACTGGTTGAAATTACACGGTTTAATTAATATATGTAAAAAGAAAAATTCACAATCCTATTAAATTTCCATATGTATTGTTATATATATATATATATATATAGAGGTGTGTGTGTGTGTGTGTGTGTGTGTTTGTTATGTAAAACAAAAAATGATAAATAAAAATTTAGTAGAAAAATTTAATACTTTTGCAGATTTTTTTTTTACATATTTTTCTTTCGTTGGATTTTCCAAACTTCTCACTCAATGTGTGTGTGTGTGTGTGTGTGTGTGCGCTCGCGCGTGTGTGTGTATGGATAGAATAAAGTGGGCTTTTGAATTGATGATTTGAAGATTTGTCTCCGTATATTTGTCGTATCTGAGTACCAAAACTCATCACCCCAATTATTTGAGTGTGAAGGACACAATTTGGACTCTTGTAGCAGAGGAAATATATTATGGTTTAATATTCCCCCGTACCAAACAATATAAAATAATTCACGATCGAATTATCAACAACATATTTATTTATTGCCAGGGCAAATTTAATGGAAGGAATACAGGAATGGCCTAAGATACTAAAAGAGTATATTATATGGAAAACTCCTCTCATGTAGCTGGAGTCTTTTGGTTTGGAATTTTTCTTTCGTTGGATTTACAAAGCCTCTCTCTCTCTCTCTATATATATATATATATATATATATATGTTGTATAGCCATGACCAACTATACAAACACATATGCATGCAGAATCATAACGACGACACAATAAAGACGAGCGACACAGTTCTTTAGAAAAATATACCTCTCACTTTATTTGAAAGGGTTCGAAAGGGTTACTAAAGGTTTTACTGTGAGAGGGAGTTGGAGACCGAACAGAACTGCAACATATTGACCCCCACTCTTATGGCCATAACAGCGTTTCTTTCCTGTTCTCCTGGGCTGCTCAACCGGGGGCCTGGGGGCCCAGCCTCTCTGGGACATGTTCCTCATTCCAGCATCTTCTCTCCAACTGGTCTGATCTCCAACTGATTGAACTTCCTGTGCACCGAGTTATATAATAGTTCGACGTACACCTTCTTCTTGTGGGCGTCACAAATCGCACTTATTCAACCCGTCCACGGTCAAGGTTATATTCTGATATTCCTCGACCGGATGCCCCTGTTATTTACACTGGTGCATTTCCTATTTTGACAGCTTGGCTGGGATCAATATGCAACATATATATATATATATATATATATATGTGTGTGTGTGTGTGTGTGTGTGTGTGTGTATTACTCAGAAAGGGCTGGTTCCAGTTATGGGGATCAGGGGATTGTGAGTACCTATTTATTGCGATTACTTCTTGGTCCACTCTTACCTGAAATGGTAGTACCTACTAGGGTTTCGTCTATGAATTAAATAAACGTGTTTAAAGATTACTCGTATTCGATAGGACCGTGTGTTAAAAAAATTCTTAAGAGATAACTACATAAAATATGGAAATATGAACGTACAATGAACGCAATTCCCTAAACTCTTGGCATAAAATAACCCTCGACGGGTTGAAATGTCGTTGAAATCAATCAATCAGAATAAAATCATTGTACCGACAGAAACCTTGGCTCATAGACAAATCTTAATGAAAAATAGCATGTCAACTCTCTTGACTCACAAAGAATTTTTTTAACAGCACATGAAAAAGGAATAATAGGGGTTGTGGGAGCTACTCCTAGCTTCATTCTTAGAGGTTCGGAATATTTCAGGTTAAAATTAATCACAAATATCTGATTTGTCCAGAAAGCAAATAAAATTGCCATCAGAAGGACCTACCTTATATTTATGGGCGAAGAAGGACTTTTTAAAAAAAAAAAAGAAAACTGGTAAGACATGACTCATTCGTACATCAAACAGAATGAAATCAAAGAGATTAACAAAACTACAGAAAAGAATAATTTAAAATATCAAAATAATCAATATTTTTCGTAAAAGTAATTCTAACTTTAATGCCCTGATTTTCTTGAATTTTTTATTAACATTATAAATATGTGAAAAGGTTCAAAATATGAATAATAGAAAATCATCTCAATAAGTGCTGATATTTAGAGACTGTCACTGCTATCCGGCATCTTTAATTGCATCAATATGATATCTGGCCGTGGAAATTTAACCCATATAAGTTTGCTTTTTGAATATATATATATATATATATATATATTAGAATTAATAAAAATCATGAAGTAGTTCTTAGTTACAATTCCAATACTACTATAGTATTTTAGGTGTGGTGGGAATGGTTTCCAGGGACGGGCATCTCGGCAAAGTCGTCACGAGAAGAGCTAATGTACTAAGAATTGATTTCATAATTAGGTTCGTATGCTGACCTGTATAGTAAAAGTACACGTATGTGGAAATTGGTGAAGGTGTGTGGCGGTGTATGATGGAGGTTAAGTTTCACGTAGCTTAGAGTAACCATATTTCCCCACTTAGCGTGGTGCATAGCAGATCTCACAGACGGATGTAGGTGGGTAGTTACAATGGCATTAATTCATAGAATTTTGTCACCATAGATTCAAGTCTCGTTACGGTATGCATTGATCTAGTGGCAGTTACAATTCTTGGAATGATTTAGGATTACTAAGACGAGAGGTGGGAGTTCTAGGATCTTAAGTCTGTGGGGTTTAGAAAAGAAAAAAAGAAAATGAATAAAAAGTAAAATGAAATAAAATTTAAAAAGTGCAGCAGTTCCCAGAAGCCTCAAACAGGAAGCAGGAGCAGCGCATGCCTAAAGAAAGAGCCTTCTGGGCGC
Source organism: Sepioteuthis lessoniana (assembly GCA_963585895.1). Classification (NCBI taxonomy): domain Eukaryota; kingdom Metazoa; phylum Mollusca; class Cephalopoda; order Myopsida; family Loliginidae; genus Sepioteuthis; species Sepioteuthis lessoniana. The sequence continues at coordinate 109,166,437 of OY757911.1, forward strand.
CGAAGAGAAATTCTACCACTTCAGCCGGACTCCTGAAACTGGGCGGACTTCCTCCTCTTAGCTACTGGCAGGTAGCACACGTGTTCACCCAAGTCTTGGACTTGGCGGAAAATTGCATCTCCTGTTAGCAGTGGGTCTATTGAAAACATTTACTTGATATACCACAAACCTCAATTTCATAAGCCAACCGAAAATGACTCTCAATTTATTTCAACACCTTGTCTGAGAGACATGACTATATCTACTGGTTTCTCGTCCACAGAATAGTCGTTAAACCCTGAAATAAAGTTTTGATTTGAAAAGTATCTTTGTCTCTTTCCTTTCTTCCTTTTTTTGATTTCCTTGCAGCCTTTCACAGACAAATAAGCTAACAAGTTAAATGGAGTAAGAAGAAGAACAAAGGAGTCAGATACTTAAACCCAAAATCAACGACGACGACAACGTATGAAACGAAATAAATAACAAACCAAACTTTTCTGTACTTCATAAGACCTCATGCAGCTTTTAAAATCAAGTGCGGCCTGCCATAGTCTTGTCGAAAGATTGGTTAATCGCACATCTTCTCTTCAGAATTTTATTTGTTTTGGTCGGTTTTATGGCATATCAAGCTCTGTTGGTTATTTAATGCCGAATCCTCTTTATACATATATATTGTGACGGTGACTTTAAAATATTTATCCCACAACGGGAGTTTATTTTTCGCACGTGTGAAGACGGGGCAGTTTGGCACTTGGTCCCTCACAAAATAAGTCCTAGTTAAGATTCCTTCTTCGGGCACATGGGAACTGACAGATAATGAGGGGTTAATTTGGGGCTAGACTGACTGCCGCTGGCAAGGGGTTTCCAAGTTTCACGTTACACACCCACCCATCAGGCCGCTACCTCTTCCTATCACCACCAGGATAACGGAAGATATGGACCTCTAGGTTTAAATATTATATTATTATTTATCGTAGTCAACAATTCCAATTTCCCGAGTAATATTTTAAAAGGCGAATAGGACATTTAGCGAGAGTAAATTGAGGCGATTTTAAGCTGAAAAGGAACATGTAAAAGAAGGCAAATTCGATTGGCAGACAACACAATGAATAAATTTCGACACGAGATGATATCTAAAATATAACAAGGTTTTTAATACGTGCTGACACAGACAACTATTAACGGTGCCGGCTATATTACCAGCGGAAATACCAAATACAAATGTCTTTCTTTCTTCCTTTTTCTTTTCTTTCTTCTTTCTTTAAACTGAGAGAGAGAGAGAGAGAGAGAGAGAGAGAGAGAGAGAGAGAGAGAGCGAGAGCGTATACAATGGCAATACTTAGGAAGGGTGGAGGGAGAAAACGGTTTTACAGTGTACTTAGCTTTTTCGACGGATTTCTTCGCAGAGTATTTTCTTTAACGGGCTAGCGGGATTCTATGGAGCTCGGCTTGAAGGCGTCTGCTATCTCCTGTCCGAGAGCTCTATTTCGCTTCTTCACCCTGAGTTTTGGCGACAGTGTCAACACATCTTGTCACGCCAATTACTTTCCTAAAACTGATATTCTTTATTCCTATTTTCCGCTGACGAAAAAAGCTACTTCCGTTTTTAGGGTTCTGGCCAATCATTCGGTCTCTTTCTCCTTCCTTCACCCTGTCAGGCGATTCATTCGGACTACTATATGTCCCCTTCTCTATCTACCCACGTGAGGTTACGGAGTACAGATAGCTTGACTTACATTCTTTACTTCCTTCACCAGGCAGGCCGATGAGTTGACCTACATTCCTTATTCCTCCTTTTAACGGTCAGTCTTTGAGGCCTGTTAATTCAAACACAGAAGGGTTGGGGAAATTTCTTATTTCTCTCCTCCCAGTAGGAGACCACGTGACAATATCAGATATATATGATTAGTAAACACATTTTGTTGATAACATTTTTAAACAAGCCTGAACTCAATTTTTGCACACAGTGAAATGGTTTCAAGTATTTTTATCAAATACAAGTAACTCTATTTACTATTAATCATTTGTTTACACAAGGCTAAATGGTTCCAAATATGGCTATATAGCAGTAACAATTTAACACCAGTCATTTGTTTACACACATTTAAATGGATATACATATGTGATTTGTAAGTGAATAGTTCGGAGGTCATTTCATTTTTGGATGAGTTTGAAATAATTTGTTTGCATACGAGTATTGCTATTGTTTATACACAAATCCTCCTCCTCATCATCATCATCATGTCGTGCCGCTAGCACGGATATCCCGGACCCTCTCTCGCCACTTCTCTCTATCATTCATCGCCTCTGGCAGGTCTTCAGGGCTACATCCCGTATCCTCACATAGCTGCTGTATGTATGTTAGAGCTGGTCGTCCTACTTTTGTCCGGCCATATGTGGGGGTCCATTGGAGTATATCACTTATGAGCTCGTCCCTGCTTCTCCAACAGTGTCCTGCATGTCTGGTTCATCTAACTTGGATAGTTTTCGTGATGGGAGGCTGGTGGCCGTATAGTTGGTGCCTTGTGGGGTGTTGCCGCCAGGACTTATTCAATATTGCTCGCAGCATTCTTATGTAATTGCCGTCTAGGTTCTTCTTCAGCCATTTAGTTAGCGTCCATGTAGTGCATCGTAACAGCAGTAACGATACGACCGCTGCCTGGAAGAAACTGCATTTCATTTTATCGGTCAGGCCATAAAATTCTACACAAATAAATGGTTTCTATTATTGCCATCTAGCTCTAATAATTATTATTATAATAAACGATTAATATTGAATAGAATTATAATTCTATTCAATATTAATCATTTGTTTGCAGACAGAGAAATGGTTACAAGTATTGCTATTTAACACTAATTATTCGATTCAACGCTATTCATTCATTTGTACCCAATCAAATGGTTCCTAGTATTGTTATGTTATATCAATAATTCAATTTAAGAACACAGTTAAAGAGTTCCAATAATTGCTATTAAAAATTAATAATTCCATTCAGCATTACACATTCGTTTTCACACAGTTAAATGGTTCCAAGTATTGTTATGTGTCACAAAAATTCAATTAGACCGTCATTTGTTTACACACAGTTAAATAGTCAAACAGTTTTATTTCTAACAATTCAATTTAGCACAAGTCATTTGTTTGCACTCAGTTTAAATATTAAACAGTTCTATTTAACCCATAGATAGGATCCTATTAGATGCTACCACTCCGGGCCAGAGTGGACGAGCAAACAATAGCAATGAAGGTGTATTCTGGATTTCCCAAAACTCAAGGACTGGAGCCTCATCATCCGATCGTTTATATCCAGGACATTCATTGGAGGATAGTCTTACCCCTTAGCAGAGATGCAGTCGGTGTATTCTACAGCCCCAGCCGACTGGGCTGAGTTCTATTTAGTAATAATTATTTGTTTGCACACAGTTAAATGGTTTCAAACATTGCTATCAAACATAGTATTATTTGCACACAGTTAAATGGTTTCAAGCACCACTGTGTAATATTAACAATTCAATTTAGGCACACAGTTTAAGAGTTTAATTTGTTCATACACAGTTAAATAAAATGGCACTCCATATTCCTCAGTGTTCCAGTGCCACTCGTTTTTTTTTGGGGGGGGGTGTCTTTCCCTTCTGTAGAGATCCAGTCGGTGTATTCTACAGCTCTCCAGCTGACTGGGTTTCAGAATCTGATATCCCAATATTTTCAAGAAAAAAATTGATCTAAAAAGTCATTAAGAAAATTATTAATTTTTTTCTTTAAGTAGTATATACTAGTTAAATTTAAAATAAGTTATTAACAGATAGCTCAAAGATTAGATTTTGTTTAAAAATTATTAAAATTCAGTTAAATGCGTCCTAAGTTGGCAATACATTTCAATTCAGCCTTTAAACATGGAAAGGTTCAATTCGTGCTAGTTTAAAATCTAACACACTAGAAAAAGGTAAAAAATGGCAATTAAAAATTCAGAATGATTTGGAATTGTTTAGAATAGGCGGGGAACGTTTGGTTTTAAGGTCTCAAAAAGTCTTCTAAACCATAAGTGTGGCCTTATCAAAATGTCAATTAAGACCGCGCAATCTGATATATTTTTAGAACCTGATATATTTCGAGAATCTGATAAATTTTGAGAATCTGATAGATTTTGTCTAAAACATTAAAATCTTACTGAATGCGGGCTTTGTCATTGACAATAAGTTTCAATTTGACCTTTGAATATGAAAGTTTTCTTACTTCTAGTTTAGTTTTAAGATACACGAAAAAGGTAAAAAAAATCACAGAAATTATTTTGTTTGGGATTTGTAATTGCACAACTTATCCCTCACAAAACTTACTGTCCATAATTGTTTTGGTCAGCGATTTACACATAAAAAGAAAACGTAAAAAAAAAAAAAAAATTGAAAGTGAAGCGGATCTATTGAAGTGAAATTGCAACGGTGAAGATTTCTGCGTTTGGACGCTGGAAGAGAATCTCTTGTTACTCCCGCTTTTCTCTTGGCTTCTCACTAAATTGGGATACTAATGAATGCTTTGTAGATACCGACAACTTCCTCTAAATAAAATTTTTACTTACTTTTGGTCCTTAAAGTATTTTATGATCCTTTTAATACATCGCGAAAATACCAGTTTTAAAATTTCTTCTCTGTTACCATCCTTTTTTTCGATTGCAAGGAGGCGACTTAAGTAATTGCCATTGAGACAAGGAAAAAGAATCGAAGATAGTTTTCTTTCATTCAATATGCCGTAAGACAATGTCAATTTTTTCTGTCTTTAGACGTCCCTTTTCAAGGGACTAGAGTCTTTATACCATGGATACATAGACAATGCTGCTTTCTGCCGTTATTACATTATATAAGCCGGACACAGCATATTGGCAACCAAGCAACGTATGGAACCTTTGTCGAGAACATACATACCTTTCGATTAATGGTAATTATTTGTGGTTTAAAAAGATAACTTGGCTTCTGATCCGATAAAAACTTAAAAATAGAATTCCTGAAATTCGATGAAAAGACAATTCACTGCTTTACGAAGTATATTTTTGTAAATGGAATTCATGTCTCAAATCTCAAAAGACTGTCCCTATCGACCATGCAGCGCGTACCCCCACATTTAAAGGGGTAATGGTCAGGTTTATTGCCTGAGAGCTAAAAAGGGAATACCAACTCTCAGTCTTGGACTTTTTACTCCATCTTTTACTTCAAGTTGGCAGTGACTGAAAAAAAATAACAAAAAATAAAAACAAAAAACAAAGAAAAAAAGGGACATTGATGTCTGTTCAAAAAATTTTATTTTCTTCAATTAAAATTGACTCATTTATAATACACCATCCTCAATATCGTATAAACCTTCAACGAAAAAATAATATATGTCAATATATAGCGTTGAATAAAACAGTCATTCTTTTTTTTTTTTTTTACCTTAGAATGTCGACTTTTTTTATTTACTTGCTGAATCTAGTTCTCAAGTCATCATATATTTTTTGTGTGTGAGCAGAGTGGTACTAATATACAAGACTCGTGACAATCCACAGCATTGTGTTTAGCCATTGAATAACTACAAAAGATATCTGGTGAAATAAGAATAGAATAAAAATACTGAAAATTTTGTAACTACATAAGCAACGATTACTTGGCTGGTAACATAGTAGCGAGCGGCTATGGATATCGACGACTGATGGTTGTGCAACATAACGGTACCAAATGTTACTGCATTACATAGGACGTTGTACCGTTACACACCGAATGTACGGTTGTACCACTACCTGCTCGAACGGCTTAATGGCTGTATCGCTACGTCTTAAGTAGTAGTCGGACCCTGTTGTAACCTCGCAGTTGGGAAAATTGACGAACACACGAAACGCATAGTTCATAAACACAAAGGCTTATTCGCCACTACACTTTTTAAGTAGTCGTCGGGAGAAGGAACAGAGAATGAAAACTGAATCAACTGCGTTAGCTGGACAAAAAGAACAACATGCCATGAGGAGAAAGACAGAAGACACAGATCTGTTGGTTCTTTGTTCGCTGGTTTTGTCTTCACTGGTTCACGTCTGCTGTGAGATCCCTTTCGAGTTCACCCTAAAATTGAGACAGCAACTTTCGATTATTTTCACACTGTCCTAGCTTGTGTTTACTCGCGTCTTTACTTTTTTGCGTCCGGCTGCTAACTCACTTTCAAATCTTTATTGACCGCTTACTTCTGCCTGTTGTCGAAGGGAGGACATATCCGTTTCGGGTGGTCCCACACCTGCGCAGAAAATTTGGGACCTCCGTTTTTTTTTCCTAGTCATTTTAAACTACCGTTGTCATTCCCTCGTGACTGGCAGACCCCGTAGACTCTATGTCAGCCTTTTCTTTGTATTATTTTTCCTTCTCCCTCCCTTCCCCAGAAATTAGCCTCTAGTTCTCTTTATAACTTAGATATATCACGTTACAGTTTTGGTATCTTAGTGGTAGCTGAGTGCCATGAATGTTATTAGAGTTAGAAATAAATAATTCGGACACTTGTATTAGAGAAAATGTATTATAGCTAAACATTTCCTCTTAAATGATAACGCAAGAATAATTTACGACGAATTAATAATAGCATTTTATTATTTGAGCAATTTTGATACAATAAATACGAAAATGATCTAAAATAAAAAAAGTACATAAAAAGTGTGTTATAGATAAAATGTCCTAATGTGTTGAAAGAGTCTTTTGTACAGGCATAGAGTCCTGAATTATGTATAAAAATGTTGAATAAAGAGTTACATGTTTAAGACATGCTATCGTGTACGAAGCTACACGAGGTCGTTAGAGGCTTAAGGCCTATGTCTACGTGGACAGGAACGCACACATACTGGCGTGCTCTTTAGTTGTCAAGGCTGAAGAAGAGATTTGATTTGGGCATTCTCTTTTATATGCTATTATGAAACGCTACCTAGTGGCCATTTGTTGTACTATTTGGCAGACACAGGATACAATGACCTTTGTGTCACTTAGCATTAAGTCGGAGAACTATCCATATTTACCAACCCCTCCGCTCGAGAAGGATATGACATAAGGTCAATTTTTAAGCGGAGTTTAACAGATTTCAATTCAGAGTTTTCCTTCTCCTAGACTGGTTGCCTCACCATGGCTGAAGAACCCAGTCTACCCTACTATTTACCCATAGCTGGAGGGAGAATAATTGGATTCATACCTTTCCCAAGGGTATTAGTGCTATGTGAAATTCAATCACTCTCGTCCAGGATTTGAACTCGTCTCGCCGTGTCCATTTCCTACGACGGTAACTATTACACCATGGGTACCTCCATACTATCTGACCGGCAAGGCACATAACCTCTGTAAGTTAACAAGAGTGTGTTGCGTGTGAGTACTAAGTTAAATTCAATTCTGTCACAAAGTCAGAAAGTATGGAAGTATGGGATACTCAATGGGAATCGAACTGTTGATAGTATGCGGGTCTATTTTGCCAACAGTTACATCACGCAAAGTACACCAACTCAGTCGACTGGGGTGGGGGTGCTGTAGAATACACCGACTGCGTTTCAACAGAGGGGTAAGGCCCCCTCCCCAACGAGTGTCTCGGATATGACACTAAACAACATGATGGTGAGGCTCCAGTAATGCTTTGGGGAATTAGGAGTACACATTCATTGCCATTACTCCCAAGTCCACTATGATAAGGACCTATCTATGGTTCAAATTGATCTGTTTGATATTTAAACTGAGTGCAAACAAATGACTTATGCAAAATTTAATTGTTAGAAATAGAATTGTTTGATTATTTAGATGTTTGTAAACAAATGACGGATGTGTAATTGAATTGTTAGTGATACATAGCAATACTTGAAACTATTTAACTTTGTTGACTTATGTTTACGAATCATATATTTAATATATATGTATAAACTGGATTTAGGATTATTAACCTACAATGATTAATATGTCATAGAACCAAACCAAACCAAACCAAACGCAAAGTACCACCTTTCTTTATATCTCTGCGATGTAGGTAACATATGATTTATATAATTTAGGTCAGTCAAAGTTATAGTACACTTTTCATATGCGATTTGTTTCTTTCGAATTTGTGGCTCGCAAAAAAAAAAAAATGTAAATCAATTCATCATTTAAATTTCTTTTGGGTTCATATTTGGTCCTCGGCCAATTGTGAGCACATTTGTCAACCTAGATAAGTGATTGAAATTCAGTCAATCTAACCTATTCAATGAAAGCTTCAGAAAGGCAATTTTCATTGAATTTACAATTTAAAAATATGATTGTTTATAAGAGAATGTGTGTGAAATTGAGAAGTAAAATGTTCGGTAGTTGTATTGGTATGAATAGATTAATCTTAGGAATTTTGACGTGTGTTGAATGGTAGTAGAATTGAGAAATAAAAATATTCTAATGTGTTGGTAGAGGTGAATAACAAACTTACGCGGTCAACTAGAGTTTATGTTGACAGGGAAGGAAAATGCTAGAGTTGAAGAAGTAGAATGTGGGTGACGTGGTGATTATCGGGTGACGCGGCTTCCATCAAAAGCTGGAGTAGGAAGGTTAAGACCAGTGTTGTGTGATGTTGAATGTTGCAGGTGTTGGCGGTCGATGTTCTACTGTCTGACTTCTTTCTGTCTGGACATCGAAAGAATCTCGTATTTTATAGTTATCCCATCCTCGAATCGGATCAACTTTGGTTTTTCTTTATTTTTTACCATGAAGGTCATAAATTGGTTGAAAAATTACTTTTGATTTTATTTTTTATGATAAATTTCATCGACATTTTACCATGCGCAAAGCCTATGCGCAGAGACGCATTTTTTCATTATGAAAAATCTAGGCCCCAGCAACATCTGGTGAGTGCTCTCCAGTCCTGTTAATTGGAATTACCATGATTTTGTTTATACGATAAACCAGAAGGTTTCTCTATTAGTCTTATGACATTAAGGAAGTGCAGGTATCGTTGTAAACACCGGAAAGAAAGAGTGTGAAAACTATGTCTCGTATCCGAAACAGAGCAGTTATAAATATAAGCCTCCCGAGAAATATTCATACACACAAGCAGAGAAGACGGTGAAACATGCCTCATTCGGGAAAGAATATAAAAATTTGTGATACTAAGGCTTAAAAAGCCTCTTTATTTATTTGTCAATGCTGTATGAGAAAAGCGTGGAAGAAGACTCTTTTACGTCAACTTAAGTTTAACAGACAGCACATGTGGTACCTGCCTTTGGGGTGACGAGGTCAAAGAACCTTTCAGAAAAAGGATCCAAACGTCTCTTGAACGCTTTTCCCTCGTAATGATAAAGAATTAATTTTTGGCCCAGCAAAAAGTCGGAATATCCTTCTCAGAGATGACTCAACAAAGCCAATTTTACTCATCAGAAACCTATAAATAAATGGATGAGGTGATACTAACACAGTTTCATTTAGATATGGCAACTGGAACGTTGAATCCAGCCCCGACTAAGGACGCTGGTAACGGCCTCTTTCTCTGCTCATTGAAAAAAATGAACTGACGGGTGGCTCTCAAGAATCTCCGTAGAAGCCAAATCAGTAATATATGAAGTTGTGGGAATTTTGAAAAAAGAAATAAAAGAAATAGAACAGATAAATTCAAAAGTAGCAGTTTTCCAGGGAGGCCTCTAACAGCAAGCGAAATCCGCGCATACCTGAAAAGATTGGCTTTCTGGTACAAAAAAGAAATTCTCTCTCGGTAAGTATTCACCACTGCTATTGAATGGACCTCTTTCCTTCGGTTGCTATCAATGGTAACACACACGCTCGCCAAGTCCTGGGCTTAGCAGGAGGCTGTGTATCTTGTTAGTAGCCACCTCTGCTAAACATACCTCACAGGACACACCTACTGGACTCACGATAACCTTCAAAGTTGTAACTCACCGATAATGACGCTAATATGTTTCAACGCTTTGTCTGGGAGACGCGACTTCTTCTACCGGTCCAGGAAAACTTTTACACCATAGAATAATTGTTAACCTTTAAAACGAAGTTTGAGTTTAAAGGTATCCATGTCTCTCTCCTTCCGTCCTTAATTCTTTTGCAGCTTCCCGCAGTTAAAAGAAGAAAACTAGTGAATGGGGTAAAAAGAAGAAAAAGAAGTTAGATACGAAACTCAGAATTATCCCAACAGAACCCAACAATTCACCGACAATCACCACCACTGCCACGAATAATAACAATCCTTCTTCTTGTCCCCCATAAAGTTAGTCCTCAAACAGTGGCAATTTGGACGCACGTGTTTACTGGCCTTTGGTCATGCAAAGCACATGGTGTCGGCTACAGGGGTTCCTACGCGAAACGAAACAAAGAACAGAAGAAATGCAGGCTCACCCGAAGCAAGCTGTGCCAGTTGATGGAGAAAAAGAACTGAAATTTACAAGTAGGGAGTGTAATATCAGCGTATGGTTCCAAGGAAAGAACACAAACACAGTTAGAAAAACAAAGAACACGAAAGCACGTAAAATTTTTTACAATTGTATTGAAAACAATTAAGTAAAAAGTTTAAAATAACAGGGTTTGTATAAACGTGTTGATATGGAATTAAAAAGTAGAAAAATGTCCTATGCTTAATAGTGGTAAGACTATTAGATTTACGCGCACGCGGTCAATTAGATGTTACGAGTGCGGAGAAGAGAGGGGTGTTTGGTGATTTACGGGTTAGTCGCTTCCTTCAAAGCGGAGAAGAGAAAAGTCAATATGAGTGATGCGTGGTTTCGAGTTTTGCCCCCCCCCTCTCTCTTTCTCTTTCTCTCAGTTGGATTTCTGGTCTGCCTTCTTTTGATCTGGCCCCGCTGTCGAGAAATTTATCTTTTTTATCGTTTTTCTCTTCTGGTTGTATCAAATTGGGTTTTCTTTTTTTTTTTTTTTTTTTTTTTACCGCCAAGGTTAAAGATTGGCCAAAAAATTACTTTTGATAATTCTTATTTTTTGACAAATTTCACCGACATTTCTCTATGCGCTGATCCTATGTGCAGAAACCCTTTTTTTTCCATTTTGAAGAAAGTTTCAGCACCGATAACATCCGGTGAATGCTCTCGTGGACGCTAGTTGCAATCATTATTTTGTGTGAACGATAGATTAGAAGAGATCTCTTTCGGTCATATAACAGGAGTTTTCAGCACCACTGCAAAAAATGTGATCCTCAGAAAACAAAAATAACTTCTTTTTCAGACTTCATAAATCGACTCGAAATACTGGAACAGTTTTATCAAATTTTCAACAACTACTCAGTGCCTATTCGTCATGAAGACAAAGAAGACACTTAAAAGCTGAAATATCTTATCCTTTCCATTCGACCACCGAAACATAACTTTAACCATTAAAAACACCTATTTGCTATTTTTCCTCGAACCAGTAAATAAACGAAGAACTCCTTTTCTATGTTTAATTTCTAATTAGGCGCCTAACGGAAATATTTGAGCAATATTTTTCTCCTTTCCATTGACGATTTTCTTTTTGTACTCTTTATATTTTATATTTTAACTCATTATACATTCTATTATGGATAATAAACGAATTCCCTGTTGATTTACAATTTGCACCCTGAGTTTGAGTCCGATTTGTTGGTGTGTCTGTTACTGCACCTTATAATCCTACATATATTTTTTATACTTTGCGCCAAAATAGTTATTTATCTATCAATAGATATTGATATTGATTAATTTATCAGAACAAATGTCTCAAGATACAGGAATAAAGAAGTTCTAAGTTCTACTACTTAGCTGTTAACAGAAACTTTCTCTTGTCCAGACAAGTGACGTAAAGACTCGTAAAACGTATTCCTAACAGATGTATGAAATTGATGAAGGTTGTACAGTAGTTTAGAAGAATTTTGTGTCATTGTTTTTCCCTACCACAAGATGATCTTAAGCGTTCGTGTTCCGTTGTGGACAACGCAACGCAAGTCATAAGGCGTGCAAATTAATCCACTTTCTCTCAGTATGTATTCATTTTCCAGTTTGGAAATTTAAATGAGTGTTTGTCAGTTTTTTTTTTCGTCTCCCGGTATAAAATGACAACCTTTGAGTCACTCTGAAATGTAATACATTTAACAAAGATAAAAATCTACGGTGTCAAAATTTTTTGTCTCTTCCATTTATTAAGCAAAATGGAATGTAAACACTAGATGATACTTAAGTAACGTTAGCCTAAATACAAACCAATCTCACTTGAAATATTGGTGCTGTTGGAAATGCTTAGTGATAGGGAAGATATTTAGTGGATTCCACACTCACAAAGGAACAATATTATCACAAGTATATCCATGATATATTAACACTGAACACAACAGAAGGAAAGACTAGATAAACTCAATTAGACATTCAAGAACATTTAAAATTTTATATATATACTATATATACAAGTAGTATTAAAAGAAAAAGAATACAAACGCGTTCCATGATAGAATTATATACACATTGATCTATGAACAAGTTGTATATTGAAGGGGTACAAAATTAAAAAAGGGTTACTTGACAAGTGTAGACAGTATAACCATATGGTTTTAACGTTCCTTGACAGCGATCAGAAAAAACGTCTCAAAGAACAGAGACAAAAGAAGCCGAGAAGGAATTTCTGTGACTGTTATGTGATACCCAAAAATGCCCTTATTGGGAGATTATTATTCATTGTATCTACAGTGCAATGCAATCTTCTTATTCATGTTCCACGTTTGGTGGGTGTTATTATCTCTTAGCGGAGGGGACTTCATTTGATAATCATCATCAAAATCTTTTTTTTCTTTTACATTTTTTCAGTTCGTTTAGGAATGACTCGGTAAGTTGAACACTTTCTTTGAAGAAGAAGAAGCAGAAGAAGAAGAAGAAGAAGAAGAAGAAGAAGAAGAAGAAGAAGAAGAAGAAGAAGAAAGCGTAGCAGGGAATTAATGTGAGATCAGTCAACTGAAAGCAAAAACATTTAATGGGTTGGATTAGGGGTGCGGTATTTGTTCGCTATTTCAATAAAAGGGTGGGAACTGGGTCATCATGCAGACATTTATACTACTTAAATTAGTCTGGCACAGAACCACCTATAAGAAATGAACTCACTACACTCACGATTGATTTTCATTTTCGAGATATCGACATTCTTGCATATAACGATGAACAGTTTACAGGTATGGGGCTTCAATAGATTTAAAAACTAAGTGTCCACTTTTTTATTCCACTTTCTGTTATCTACTATTGTGTATGAAGTGGAATATCCCTTACAAAGAAAATATCTCTTCCCGACGGAAATATCTGCACACATTTCAAGCGAACGGTATAGCTTGTTTGCCGTTGATGTTTTTACCTACAAAACTGCTTAGTCTAACTTCAGAGTTCAGCTTGCTTTTAGTATTTGTATAATATAGTCAGAAGTTTCGGCAAGGTTGTCACTTGATCCTTACGCCAGGAGAGAACGACAGAAACGTTAGTCAGAAAAACAATGCCCGTATATTTGTCGAGGTTAGATTTTCTTCTTCTGATCGATATGAAAAAGAAGACGTCGATGGTTTGGTTTGGTTTGGTTTATTTCTTTAACAGCTTACAAACTCCTCATGGGTTATTTAATACCGAAATTTGATATTAGCCCAGAGGTTAGAGTGTTCGCTAAAGGCCCGGGAGACCGGGGTTCAATCCCAGGTTGAGACATACCAAAGACTCAAAAAATGGTACTTGAGGCCTCCTTACTCAACACTCAGCATTATCAGGTTTGGATCAAGGGTAAAGTTGAGCAATCCAGGGAAAGGAGTAGCACCCTTTTCTACACCTCAGTATAGTAGCTAGACTACGATTGCCAACTTTACTTACTTACTGTAAGGTTTGATTATTATCATAACCACTCATATTTTCATCGTCTCATGGAAATTGTTTTTTAGTTGTTTATAATCATTTGTTTCTACACGGTTATATGGTTTTATGTATTCCAATCAATTAGGGATCAGAACTAACGGAAAAATATATCAAAGTTAATCCCCACTGGGGGATAGAAAGGGAGTTGCCTCCCGTGGACAATACATAGTGGGATTTGCAGAGACCGGAAGAACAGATACACGTGAGACAAAAAACGACAAACTTGGAATCCACCATGATACATGGTAAGCGCACATTTGACTGGTGCACACAAAGTTAAAACATTTCTTTTACTGGTCCATGAATGCTTGTCTCTGTCTGTGCTTGATAAATCTAATTGTTTTGTTGTACACCCACGGGTCCGTCTCTTTTTAGTTTTGTTGACATATTTTCTTTGTTCGTAAAAAAGTAACACTATCCAACATTGATGGTTTTCAAACTGATCTATTTGACTCATATATTGAACCTTAACAGGTACTACAACTCTGCATCATAGTACTCTTGGGAGTAATGGCACTGAAGCGTTACTCAACACTCCTTGGAGTTGCAGAACTGTAGCCTCCGCACTGAGTACAATTTGGTACTAACCAAACCAAGAACACGATTTTAGACTGTATACAGTATATGCATATTAATGGGTAGTAGACATTCTCACAAAATATTCAATGTATTCAGCCATCTTGTGACGGAGTAACGTTCATACCAGTGCATTCTCATTCAAGAATAAAGATTTGTGTTAACACCCTATACATATTTACCAACCCCTCCGCTTGGGCAGGATATGACACAAGGTCAAATTTTAAGCGGAGTTTAACAGGTTTGAATTCAGAGTTTTCCCTCTCCTAGACTAGTTGCCTCCCCAAGACTGATGAACCTAGTCTGACCTACTATTTACCCATAGTTGGAGGGAGAATAATTGGATTCATACCTTTCCCAAGGGTATTAGTGCTATGTGAAATGCAATCAGTCTCGTGCAGGATTTGAACTCGTGTCACCGTGTCAATTTCCTAGGACGATAACCATTACAGCACGGGCACCTCCAATATGTTAACGCACTATACAGTGTATTAATAAGGGATCTGAGTACTGTTGATTCATCCTTTATTTTGGAGCCTCTGAGCGTATTTATTTTTACGTGATCACGTACTTTAATCCGCAGAAACACAACTCTAACACATATATCTGTCAAATTTTCCTACAAAATACTAAAATTCTATGCAAAATAAGTTGTAAAAACAACTAACTAAATATTCATAAAACTATATTAAAAGAAAACAACTGACAATCAACAACTTACAATTTTGAAGCTGGCATCCGAAATATATTTAATTCTTGGAACTATATTGATGTCTTAAATATTGTACACAATATACCGTTTATGTATTTCTTGAATCTATAAACGCTATAATCTATATTAAGATATTATACATAATTTTTCATGATTTTTTTCTTGTCTCAAGATTTGGGGTGATTTTTCTCAGTCGATGGAAGAAAGGGGTCGCCTTTTCACTTATGAGCTGTCGCTAGCTCCTCATACGGCCAATGGGGGTCGGTTTCACGAAAGTTCCAAATTGCTAGACTTTGCAATTTCGAGTTTCGGCTTTCAGAGATTCTCTTTGAGTCTGGATACAAACTGATTTTTCAAGTCAAACTAAATCTCTCAAGTCCTACATGTTCCCACGCTTGCATCCGCAGTGATGAACTTTGGTTAATCACCAGTGAATTACGCCTCCACAAATGTCTGACACATCCGCCATCTAGATTACCGAAGGTTGTGGGGGTTATTACGTCACCTCTGGTGCTCCTAAGCGGCCACTTATCTAAATACTGAACAGTCTCATCATCAGATCATTTCGGTGATCTAGTTTTGTAATATAATTGATGGAGATCACTTCTGATATATTGTACCAACAAAATCATGGTAATGCCGATTAACAGGACCTTTGAACTGCATGGCAGTTATTTTCGCTTGATGACGATCAAACATGCCATTCTAAAGATTGAGTGGGTGATTGATCTATTATATAACTCGGTGAGACAGGAAGTCAGTGAGTTGGAGATCAGAGAAGTCGGAGACAAGATGCAGTAGAGAAAGCCCGCTATCAGCAGAGAGCTGGACCCCGGGCCTCCAGTTAAGCAGCCCTAGAGAACGAGAAAGACACAACGCTGATGGCCATAATAGTGGGGGTCAATATATTGCAGTCTTTGTTCAGTCTCCAACTACCTCTCACACGCAAACGTTACAAATTTTGTGAGAGGTATATTTTTTTTTAAAGAAGTCTTCGCTCGTCTTTATTCATTGCGTCAATATGTATTCTGCATGTATATGTGTATATGTATAGTTGTATTATATGAGTATACAACACAACTAGTCTATATAATCCAGCGATTTTTGTTCTGTTATAAATGGTTTATGAATGCAAACCACTAAGCTTTTATTCATTTAAATGACCCATATGTTTTGAACGAATCCTATTGATGTATACTCATCATGAGGTAATATACATGAACGGAGAATGACTACAACATTTCGTTATAAAGATATATATATATATATATATATATATATATATATATATATATAGTATTATTCGGTCCAGTTAAATCAGAGTTGGGAGTAATTCCTTCAGGACAAGAAAACCATTCAAGAGCTAAACATTTAAATTTTCCTGGTGGAGAGCTCAATGTAACTAATATTACAGAGCAATACCTTCTTTAAAGAAAAAACCAAAGACCGGTTATTTTAGGATTATAAATTTATTTCCATTCTGTTTTGTGTTTCTGATGTAAACCAAAAACAGGACTTCTTCAGATCTTATGGATAAAATAAAACAGAATAGACACGGGGAGGGGGAGTTACTCGAAATTAATATAAGTATTAATATTTCCCTTACAAAAATTAACAAAAAAAGAAAATGAATAAAATAAATAAGAAATTTAAATTACCATAATTCCAACCGACGGTAACATTAGAAAAATAAATAAAATAAATAAGTAAATAAAAAACGGAAGTTTAATAAAACGAGGAGATAACTCTTCACCCCCCCCGGTGTCTATTCTGTTTTATTTTATCCATAAGATCTGAAGAAGTTCTGTTATATTTTTCTTCGTGTTTTTACATCAGAAACACAAAACAGGATGGAAATAAATTTATAATTCTAAAATAACCGGTCTTTGGTTTTTTCTTTAAAGAAAGTATATAAATATACGTCTTTTTATTCTTTGGTAAGGGGTTGAAGCTTCTGTGGTGAGTGAGACAGACGGGCGGAGGGAGACGAAGACAGATTGCTATATTGACCCCTAGCTTCTTCTCTTGGCCATAGCACGCTGTGTTAGCTTCAAGACCCCACTAAGCTCTTCTGCTTCTCAGCCAGGGTTGCTCAACCGGAGGCTCGGTGTGGGCCAAAGACCTCAGCGGAGCGCTCTCAGTGACTGCCAGCTGGTTCTGACTCGGTCCTCACTGACTCCAACTGACCAGCAGGCGTCTACATATATTATTTCATAATGCCTACAACTTACGATTAGATCACGTGACCTTCTTCCGCTTATTTACACTGGTGCGTCTCTGATTGATAGCTCTATCAAGGGTCAATATGCAACACTATGTGAACGACACATCATTAGGGGTCATCACACCCGATCAAGCATTCTGCAAGGTGTACGATCTCGGGCAGCAAGTTTACCTGATCCAGACATTTTTGTTCTCCAGTTATCAAAGGTTATATAAATACAAATTAGTAAATTCACTACTCCTTTATGCTTTTATTCCCCCTGATAAAATTTTATTCACGCCCAGGGGTCTCTATGGATCACTTTGAGAAGCCCTGATGTAAATTTTGTTTAAAAATGGCTCCTGATCGTTGCACAATAACACAAACAACTGAATTATACATTAGTAAGAGGAAGTCCCTGTGGTATTGAGGCTAATGAGCGATCTCGTGGTACGGGAGATCGAACTCCACTCACAGGAATTACATTCACTTTCGGACTAATTCCCTTGGGAAAGATATGAACTTCAGGTATGAGTTAAATAGTACCACTACTACTCTTCTGCAAGGATGGTTTTTGCATTAAATAGTCCGGGAAAATTGACATGCCATTAATCTAAGAAACCAAATCAAACCATTACTACAGTGATATGTATTCCTAAGAGGCAAGGTATGCGTTGCTTACCTAACAAAAATTATTCCATATAAAACTAAATGTATCTTTATTTATTAAGTTTAACGTATTGTTTGTGTTGTGTATCACCCACCTTTTTCCCCACAATGAACTAGTCCATCTGCAATATATAGCAGTAGCTACTAATACCAGGGCAGACTAGAAGGTGTGGGAAGGTGTGAAAGCAGCCTTGCCGGCCTCATGACTCGTCATGACCTCGTCGGCAGGTTTCGTCTGGATCACCCAGGGCGGGAGATGTGGACGTGGCTAGATAGTTCGCCCTCTGCCAAAGTAGCTTCCTACTTGGACAGAGTGTTAGTGAGACGAGCTGACATTGATTTTGTTAGTTGTCCCACGTTCCACTTGATAGCGTGGACTGACCATAAACTTGTTAGAGTCAGTCTACGGTTAGCAAATAGGCCTAGTCTGGCCGGCTACTGGAAGTTCAATACCTCCTTACTGGAGATACGGGACTTCCGGGACCGGCTGGAATCCCTAATTCAGCGGGCGTTAGTGGGGGCGGTTACCGGCAATAGGTGGTGGGGATCTCTTAAACATAGGATTAGAGATTTCGCTACCAAGTACGGTCGACAGCTCAACCTAGATAGGACCAAGGAAGCGAAATCTATAGACGATAGACTTTCCCGGGCGGTGGCTGGGGGGGACTCCCTAAACGTAGAGCTAGCTAGGGGGGACCTTGAGCGCGAGAGTAGCGAGCGCTACAAGGGATACGTAGTTAGATCTAGGTTAAAGAGAGTTCTCAACGAAGCTGTGAAAACGAACGCGACTGCGCGTGAAGAAGAAGTGCGAAGGTTCCCCGATCGGTATATCG
This sequence comes from Sepioteuthis lessoniana, assembly GCA_963585895.1. NCBI lineage: Eukaryota > Metazoa > Mollusca > Cephalopoda > Myopsida > Loliginidae > Sepioteuthis > Sepioteuthis lessoniana. The sequence goes on from OY757911.1 coordinate 109,185,253, forward strand.
GTTCTGTTAAGGCCCCGGATGGGCGACTGCTGCGATCGGCTCGCGAGATTCGTGACGCCTTTCGGGCGCACTTTCGGGATCGCTTTGCCCGCTGTACTGATCTCCCGCTCCGGGAGTTTCGTAGCTATCTTGCCGACTTTCCCCGCCTTGGGGTGGCTGAAGCGGCTAGCTGCGAGGGTGTGGTTACTGAATGCGAAGTCCGTGACGCGTTGAAGCAGGTCGGCCTCAACAAGTCGCCGGGACTAGATGGTTTGCCCTACGAAGTGTACTTGAGGATGTCGCACATGTTTGTGCCTATTCTGACGGATATGTTCAACCATTGGTTCGCCCAGGGAGCCATCCCTGGTAGCGTTACCAAGGGCGTGATCACATTGCTGAAGAAAGGTGGCAGGCATGTTTGGGAGGGTTTAGATGATTACAGGCCCATAACTCTGCTTAACACAGAGTTAAAGATTTTGGCCCGGGTCTTAGCGAATCGTTTACAGCTTGTCATTAGCGATCTGATCGGCTCTGAGCAGACCTTTGCTGTGAAGGGAAGATCGATCCAGGACAACCTGCACTTGATTCGCGAGGTCCTAGAGGGTATAGAAGACGGCACCGAGGCCGCGCTGATCAGTTTAGATTAGTCCAAGGCCTTCGATAGGGTTGACCATCGGTTTTTGGCGACTGTTTTGGAGACTGCCGGATTCAAACCGGAGTTCCGCAGATGGATTAGCATGATGTACCACAACCCTCAGGCAGTGGTGCAGGTGAACGGAAGGCGTTCGACGGTGTTCGCGGTCGAGCGGTCGGTCCGGCAGGGCTGCCCGTTGTCTCCTCTTCTCTATGTCCTAGCTTTGGAGCCCCCTGCTCCGTAGGCTTAGGGATAGGACGACAAATCCGGCCCTGCGCGGTGTCCCTTTTGCTGGCCCTCTTACGGCAAGGGTTTCCGCGTTCGCCGATGATATCACAGTGTTTGTATCCCGCCGTCTGGATATAAAGGCTGTGAAGAAGGCGGTTAGCGAGTACGAGCGGATTGCAGGAGCCAAGGTCAATTTTGACAAAAGCGAAGGTTTGCGGCTCGGTGCTTGGAGGGGTAGCAATACTCTTCCGGGGCCGTTCCGCTGGAGTGACGGACCCGTCCGCATCCTCGGGGTGTGGTTCGGGCCCGGCCTCCAACTGGAGCGAAATTGGTCGGAAATACAAGCCAAGGTGAATGCTCAGGTGGGAATCTGGCTTTCAAGGAGGTTGTCCTTAAAGGGCAGGGCGGAGGCGTGCGCCGTGTACGTCTTCCCCTTGATCCTTTACCGATTGGCTGTACTTCCTCTGCCTAGGGTAAATCGGTTGGCGCTGCAACGATCCCTTTCCAGATTGCTCTGGGGAGGTGCAAGGCCGATGGTCCGTAGGCAGGTCTGTATCCAACGTACACGCAACGGGGGTCTAGGTATGCCTGATCTGGAGAGCCACTGGCTTGCTGAAAGACTTGCATACCTGGGCAGAGCTTTGACGGGGGACGCAGTGTGGAGACTGAAGGCGAGTCGGACTTTTCCCCGCCTAAAGTCAGACCCAAAGGCTGAAGGTCGACGTAGGCCTTTGGGCGAAACACTGTTTGTCCGCGAGTGCCGAACGGCCCTTCGTAACCTTCTTGGGTCCAGTGACCTTTCACGGCCTCGAAAAGAACTATATCGGGAGCTAGTGGTGGGTTCCGCTTCTGATCCTCTCAGCGAGCGGCACGGCTGGACGACGGAGGAGATTCGCTCTCATTGGAATTGGGCGCCAGGATCGAGCTTCTTGAACAACTCTGAGTTCTCGCTCACCTGGCGACTTGTGCGAAATGCGTTACCCCTTGTCGGCTTGAACTACAAGGCGGGCCTGGCAGACATGCCCGATTGCGCTCGCTGCGGCAGTGGCTTGGAAGAAACGGCTGAGCACGCCTTCTACTACTGCGAGCGAGTTCGCCCGTTTTGGGATCACGTCGGCGAGTGGACGGCTCGCATCGAACCCAAACAGCTCGTGCTGCTCGACGTTGGTTACGTCGTGGACAACGTTCTTCCTCCGTATCAGGGTGAGAAGCGTGTGGTGTTTCTCGCGATCCTAGCTGCAGCTAGAATGGTGATTTGGACGACGCGAAACAAGGGATTGTATGACGATGCAAACTTTTCTCATCGTGATCTGATTTTGTATTTTCGGCATCAGCTGAGGGTCAAAATCAGATGCGATAGAAAACGCTTGGATCGCATAACATTCAGCAAAAGGTGGGTGAATGCAGCGAGCCTGGTCGTGCGAAAGGGAGCAACGTTGGAGTCATCCTTCCCTCCTCTGCCGGCTCATGGCGTCTACGGTACGGGTCCTTAGGGACCCCACCCCTGGTGAGTAGAACTGTTCCCTTTTTCTTTTGGTACCCAGGTACCTAGTTAGCAGTATGTTGTGAGTCATTGTCCCCGTCATCTAGTTGTTAGTTCTCAAGATCTTCCCCATCCCCATTATTTTTGTACCTCAATCCGTATCCCAGCCCACGTTTACTGAAGATCTTGAACATTCATATGTATAAAAATCATATCACCTGCTTGTATTAACCCATACCACGCCCGACCCCTTATTTCTTTTTACCCCTGTAGATTAGGATCCCTGCCCCACCTAGGGTAGGTCCGACTTGTTTCCGGTTCTTTCGCCCTGGAAAACAGTCGGCCTCCAATTTTAGAGACTGGGGGATGGGAGGGCAACCAAACGGGTTTTTTTTCCTTGTTTTTTGTATATATTTCGGGGTTTTTCTCCCATTCCCATCACATTCATTGTAAATAAATCATACTTGTAAATAAAATCATTCATGAATCTCGGGATTTTAAGTAGGACTTCTTCATAGAGCAAATGTGGTATTTTGGTGATTGCAGCGCAAAAGGCGATGGATGAATGGATATTTATTGTATTGTTGAATGGGTCGGCGAATGTGGCTAGCTAGGTCTCCTTAGTTTATATAGAAAAGTATGACCGCTCCCTTCCCCTCCCCAAAAACTTCAAGGCCTTGTGCCTTCTGTGTATCATACGCAGAAATAAAGCAGACTAGAAGGTGAAGAGCAGCTTCTTATAGGAATAGTATTAGAGCGTTGGAGACTGGGGATCGCACTAGATCACCTTACTTGCTACCGTAATAACAGAAACCAATACTATCGCTGGACTATATCTTTTTTCTGTATTCACTAATCCTATGTTCTTGTCTACTAATAGTCTTTCTATTGTATATACTTTTTCCTGAGAGTACATCTCTATTTCCTCTCATATCGTGGTTTGCCCTTTATTTAATATTACAAGTGTTCACTAACCAAAACGCAACAGTTTGTTTGAATTGTATCATACAAATCTTAAATACTGCGAATTTATACCTATTGTAAAAACATTTAAAACTTGTGAGCAAACATTCACCAATAAAAATCTGTGCCTCTGACACAAAAAATTAAATCTACATTAATCTCTTTCCATGATAAAATGATATGACACCTCTCAATGAAATATGGAGTAAATCTGAATAAAGACGATTGTCAGAAGCAAGTATATTGTTCAGTTCCGAATAATTTGATGATCGAAAAAGTTAGCTAATATGTATGGCGTCTGTCGATATTTCTAACTCGCAGTATACACTCTATTATTTAATTTTTTTATTGATTCATTTGCGGACACTTAAAAAATTAAACGTTTGTTACTTGAGTTTCTTGATTTAGTTTATTTACTAAATGGCATATCAGCCTTCGTGGGTTATCTAATGCCAAAGCAATCCTTGTAGAAGAAGAGAAGTGGTACTATTTAACCCATAGTTGAAGAAGATAATTCCTAAGTTTCTTTAACGTTTAAAAAGAAAAGGAAATAATTTCTGATTTGGTTGTTTTGGTTTCTTTGTTTAATTGCATATCAAAGTTTGTGGATTATTTAATGCCAAAGCCATCTTTGTACTTGAATAGCAATGATGTTAACCTGTAACTGATGAGATGATGGGGTTCATACCTTTACCAAGGGTATTAGTCCGAAAGTTAAAAGAATAGTCTCACTCGAGTTCGAATCATTTATTGCCATGTCACAGACCAGCACGTTAGCCACTACATCATGAGGGATTCCTCTTGGGTTTCTTGGATAGTCTAGGTTTAAAATACGGTAAAGGTAACCCGGGATCAAATTTATTTAGTTTCGGTAAACTTTTCTCGTTCCTAAATGACACCTGCATCGTAAAAATAACGTCTAAATAAGTTCGGCTTCAGGTTACCCTTACCACACTTTTAACCTGGACTATGACTGCTCAGTCCAAACTGACGACAAGTCTACATTTGCAAAAACAGAAAGCAGATGGAAACCATTTTTCTAACAAAATGTGCGCAAAAAATTCTCAGAAGACCCAAATGTGACTTGGAAAATTAATAAAAAAGAAAATACTTCGTGAAATTCCTCATGATAAATATCTGTTCTGTCAACGGGTCATTAGAGTTGCTCATTAAAGCCAAGAAAACGTCAACTCAGACATAATGAATGCCCTATTAAGTTACTGGCCACCTGGTGAGGTTGTGTCAAGATAGAAAATCTGATTGGCTCATGTGAACCTGTTGAATGTTCATATCAGTGTTATCGCATCAGCCTTGAACCGTCGGCGTCTTTGAATTCACGATTCATGTATTTTTGAAAAAAAAAAAGGCCTCCTCCGACTTAAAAAATAAAAAAAAAAGATTGAATATAGGTTTTGCCTGAAAAATGTTGATTTTCTATCAATGAAGATTAATGAAAACCACTTGGTAAACACCAGCAGTTTAAATAAAATATCCATACAATTGTTAGTTGAGGTAATTTCTTATTAATTGCTGTTATCTAATTATTGTGTCTAGATATCTAAATCTTAAACCTTCGAACGATTAGAAAGTATATTAAGCACTGAAAGACGGTATCACAGTGAAGTTGACACTGTTAGTTACTCAGTTAAAAAAAAACTATTATGGAAGTTATCAGTGAAAATTTTGGAGGAATTAAATTAGTCTGGCGGAGAAAGAAGTGATATCAATGATAAGATGTTAGTCACTCTTATGATAATACTAAATTATAATATGAACGTATAACAATGAACGAAGATCTATCTATCTATCTATCTATCTGTTTGTTTGTTTGGGTTTTATGGCTTATCAACCTTTGTAGGTTATTTAATGCCAAATCCATTTTTATACAAATAAACAGTTCTATTTTAAACAATTCAGTTTAGCATAAGTACACTGTTGAAGGGTCAAAAACATTTCTATTTCATGCAGTTCAGTTTGGTCAAACTGTTCTATTTTTAAAAATTCAGTTTAGCATAAATACACAGTTTAGTTCTATTTGACCCAAAGATAGGTCCCTATCAGGTACTACCATTACAGGCAATAGTGGACCTGGGAGAAATGGCAATGAAGCGGTACCCTGCATTCCCCAAACCTCCAGCATTACTGGAGCCTCACCATGAGATTGTTTAGTGTCATATTCAGGACACTCGTTGGGGTGGGAGAAGAGCTTACCCCTCTGCAGAGATGCTAGTCGGGGTATTCTAAAGTCCCAGCTATCTATCTGTATATGTATATATGTATTTATGTATGTATGGATACAGTATCGCCTATGAATAAGTTCACTCTAACATTTTTATTGCAAAAAGATCAGTCTTTCTGAAGAAATATTATGCAATCAAAACGAATATTAATTCCAAACTCTATATCATTAAATTCTGCATCAAAAATATGTTTATATTATATATTATATACATTATATATTATATATAAATATTTATAAGCAGTGTGATAATTTTTGTACTGTTACATATTCATATTTTTGGTTACAGGGTTTCCATGTAGAAGAGTTTGGTAATAAATAATGCCTAATAATATCCGTGCATTTATTCATAGGCAATGCTATATATATATATATATATATACACGTTCATGTTTGTATGTTGGTATTGTAATTTTTTGTTATATTAAAGTGACTAATAAATATTTACCAACCCCTCCGCTCGAGCAGGATATGACACAAGGTCAACTTTTAAGCGGAGTTTAACAGGTTTGAATTCAGAGTTTTCCTTCTCCTAGACTAGTTGCCTCACCAAGGCTGAAGAACCTAGTCTGTCCTACTATTTACCCATAGCTGGAGGAAGAATAATTGGATTCATACCTTTCCCAAGGGTATTATATATATATATATATATATATATATATATATATATATATATATATATATATATATATATAATTAGTGCATTCAATAAGTTTCCAGACGTTTTTGTACAGGCATTTAAAATTGTCGTAGACTCTTGAAAATTCAGTTTGTTATTGCTATACATCTTATGAGATGATTGACCAATCTTTACGATTTCAGGTTCAAATGAACAGCTACAACAGGAATTGGAATACACCCTACTAAAGCCTGATTATCACAGCTGGTCAATTTCAAAAATGCAATCTGGACGTGAGGACACATTAGAAGAACGATATGCAATAAAATTCTGTTTTAAAATGCCACAGAAACGTATGGAATGCTTCAGATTGCTTTTGGACCATCTTGCATGAATCGAGCATAAATTTTGAGTGGCATAAGAGATTCAAGGAAGGCAGGGAGTCTGTGAGGGATGATGAGAGGTGTGGGAGGTGTAAGGAAGTGAATACACCAGAGTTGATTGGCCAAAGGGTTAGGGTTAGGGTTACTATGTTGAGGTTTTAAGTGCATTCAGGAAGAGATTCCGTCGGAAGAGGCTAGCACTCTTCAAATCGGGTCAGTGGCATTTCCAACAGGACAATGCACCAGTCCACAACTCCATCCTTGTCACAGACTATTTGACCAAGATGGGCATCAAGACAGTTCCTCACCGTCCCTATAGTCCAGACCTTGGTCCTTGTGACTTTTGGTTACTCCCTAAGCTCTATCGTTATGAGACAATTGAAGAGATGAAAGAGGCTATGGTTTGTTTTCTTTGTTTAATGGCATATCAACCTTTGTAGGTTATTTAATGCCAATGCTATTCTCCTAGAAGAACAGTAGTGGTACTCTTTAACCCATAGCTGGGAGGATAAGGGGGTTCATACCTTTCCCAAGGGTATTTGCCCGAAAGTGAACGTAATAGCGCGACTGGAGTACGAACTCGCTTACTACGATTCCGGAGTCCATCGCTTTAACCATTACACCACGAAGACACCCTGTGACGAAGGTCATTGACACGCTCACACAAGAGGACTTCTATGGGGTGTTCCAGAAGTTGTTGGAACGGTACAACAAGTGCATTGCAGCCGGAGGAGATTACTTGGAAGGGGACTAGAGTTTCATGTGTGTACTATCAATAAAAGTGCCCATACGAAGAAAATCTGGAAACTTATTTAATGATCCTCGTATATGCATACCAAAAATACAAATTCTTTAAACCAAAGCCAGTGAATATAGTGGTGTGTTATCACATATATCAGAATAGCAAAATATTGCCTAAGATTGTCACATATTTGATACTGTCATTCGAGGACTGGGACTTTACCCTATAAAACTATTTAGTATTTTCTAAGAAGACTTCTGTTAACTTACGTAGGCTAAAATTTCTTAAATATGCTGTTTTTCTTTTTTAAAATAATTCTCAAAAATTGGCTTCTCTCATTTTTGCTCAAGTATGTAAAGTATGTATGCTTGTGTGTATATGTGTGTGTGGGGGTAAGAATATATTATTTTGTATTCTCTCTCTTTATCTCTGGACATAGAATGAATAACATTTCCGAGGTTTGAGAGCCCTAAATCTAAAGTCGCTACTTATATATATATATATATATATATATATATATATATATATATATATATATATATTTTACATAAAGACAAAAGAAAAAATTCATTTTCTTGGTATACCAAGTAAGTGAATTGTTTCTTTTGTCTATATGTAAAAGTTTTTTTTTAGCTCTTCACGTTGAGTGTTGATGTATCGTTAATCCCAAATTAATTATACATCAATAGACTTTAGTAATGAGCACTCATATTTGATACTCCTACACATTGGATTTTCTTCTGGGATCATATAAAGAATACATATATATAAATATATAGTTTAAAATGAATAGGTCCACAAGGGAATTTAGTTTTAGGGTCATTTATTAATCTTCAACATATAGGAGTTAATTTTCAATATGTATGAATATGAATGTGTGTGTGTGTGTGTAGTGTGTGTGTGTGTGTGTGTGTATAGTGTGTGTGTATAGTGTGTGTGTATGGAAAATCAACTGATTTCCATTCAAAAAATGATTAATTTTTTGCAAAAATAGGCTGAAAAAGCTGTAATTTTTGTATCCGTATTTTTTTTATTTTTGACCAATCGCTTCTGACCCGCTTGTTTTAAAACTTCTTTGAGATTAGCAAACAAAAATATTTGACTTGCTGTGAAATATTTGAAGGATGAAAACCCAAAATAATCGAAGAAATCTTTTTCCTGCTAAATTATTCAAAATGCATTTCTTAACCATTTAGAATTATAGATAAATCATGAACTTTTTTAAAAATCTAATTTCGATCCTACCTCAATCTTATAAATAGGTGATGAAAATAATACGCCAGATTGAAGGTTTTATAGAATATATTATATAACCTATACAAAACTTTGGAATTTATTATGAGAAATGTGCTCAATTCAACATAAGTTTACTTTTTAAATTGCAACGATTAACATACGAAAAGTTAACAAGAGAAATAAACTTTACAATATCCAGCTTTGCATATTTTCCCCTATGCTTGTCGAAAACATTGAATTTTAAGTAACAAAAATGACAAATTCAAATAACGGCAATATTATTACCAAAAAAGAGAAGATGGCATAAAAAAACGACTGACTTGCACGAAGCAATGCCACCAACCATCTAGTATCAGTTTAACTTTTGTTAATTATGAAATACCTTTCTTTGGTATTTTATATCAAAATTCCTTTTTAAGCCAATTTTTGGGTTTGTTCTTTTCTTTGTGTCTCCTTCTTGTGTAGAATCAACCAGGACAACCGTGTTCTTCTAGTTTCCTGTGTAGACTTGTTGAAAACGAAGTTTTTTTTTAATTTCTTTAAGTGAACTTCGGGTAGACTACCGCTGCCTCCTCCGAGAGATGAATATCTTTCTTCTGTTTCAACTCGAGAATTTTCTTTTGTCGAGTCTACGAAGGAATTTACCGAATCTACTGACCCGGACAACAGCTTATATTCTCGGCAAAGGGGTCAAATAATTGCGACTCCCGACCTTAGACTCAACTTTCTTTTGAAGGGGGCAGCATACCAAAACCACAAATAGCCAGCAGTAGGCTATTTGCTTCAACAAGTAAGCAAAAATCTTTAAGCGAAAGAGGCTTAGCCTAAGCGACTAATTAGCCTTTTACTCAATCCACCTTGCTTAAGAAAAACTGCCTAATGTCGGAGGCGAATAAACAAGTGCCATAAAGCAAAAAAGAGCTAGCAAGGCAGTGACTTATTCTGGAGTCTGAAAAAAAATTGAGAGATACTTGGTGGGTCTCACTTAAATAATAGCAAGGACAGGGGATAATGGCACAACTTCAAAACAGCCAATCATATTTGAGCAGGCATTAACTGCCGAATTTTACAAATTACAACACCATTTCTTTTGTGTGAAAATATAACATTTTTTTCCTTTAAAAATACATTTAATTTTAACATCGCCTAATTATTCTAAATTGAATGAAAATATTGTTTACATAGATATATTTGTACTGCGACTGCAGTCTTTTAACAGTTGATGAAAATTCTAGTTACACCTGCTTACATAATAATGCATAAATACACTTTTACTTCTACATAGTGGTATACTCATACAAAGATCTTTTACACACACTCACAAAATGTATCAATTAGAGTTTAAAAAAATTGCAAACTGCTACATTTAATGCACTAAGTCTTCCTTCTTACAATATAAATATTAGCAAATATTTACACTCTAACTAATATTATCTTTTCTTGCGTGAAAAGATTTTGTAACTTTTGTTTTTTAACAAACTTTTCATTCAATTTAAAGAAATAAAATCATTTAATTTATTAATCAGTGTTTTATTCAATCATTCACACACACACACACACATACACGCACACACACACACACACACACACACACACACACACACACACACATATATATATATATATATATATATATATATAAATTAGGATAAGCAGGATACGACGAAAGGTAATTTTTAAAGTGGAGTTTAAGAGGTTTAAATTCAGAGTTTTCTTCCTCCCAGATCGGTTGCTATACAAAGGTTAAAGAGCCAGTCTGCCCTACTATTTACCCATGAAGAATAGTTGGATTCCTACCTTTCCTTTAAAGTATTAGCGCTATTGGAAATGTAAACAACCTTGTCCAGGGTTTGAACTCGGGCCGCCTTATCCATTTCCTTCGACTGTAATCATTAAACCACGAGTGAAGATACATGTGTGTGTGAGTGTGTATGTGCGTGTGGGTTTATATGTGCGTGTGTGTTTGACATGTTTGTTGGTTTGAGTTTATAACATATCACTCTTTGTAGGTTATTTAATGCCAAATCCATTTTTATACAAATGATCAGTTTAATTTCAAACAATTCAGTTTAGCATAAGTACACAGTTTAATCCTCAAAAATATTTCTATTTCAAGCCATTCAGTTAAGTCAAACAGTTCTAATTCAAACAATTCAGTTCAGTATAAGATTAGTTTTTGTCCACACAGAGTTAAATATCAAAACAATTCTATTTCAAACAATTAAATTTAGCGTAAGTACGGTTTCAAAGTCCAAACAGTTCTATTTCAATCAGCTCCGTTTAGAATAAGTACGCAGCTTAAATATCAAAACTGTTATATTTCAAGTAATTCAGTTTAGCATAAGTACGCAATTTAGTTTTGTATGACCCATATCAGGTGCTACCACTCCGGGCCAGAGTGGACCTGGGAGTGATAGCAATGAAGGGGTACTTGCATTCCCCTAAGCTCCAGTATTACTGAAACCTCACCAGATTGTTTAGTGTCATATTCAGGACACTCGTTGGGGAGATTTTACTCCTCTGCAGAGGTGCAGACGGTGTATTCTAGTGTATGTTTGAGTATATGGGTATGCATGTTAAAACCCGAATTAAGAGAGGATTTCATACAAAAATACTTTTATTACTGTAAGAAAGGAAATCGGATCCAAGTTCAAACCCTGGGCGAGACTGCGTTTCATTTCGTATTAATGCACTTGAGAAAGGCACAAATCCATCACTCCCGCAATATCGTAGAACTGACTCAAATCTTTAGCTTTAATACGAAACCGGTCCGGGAGAAAGAAAAATTGAATTCAAACAAATAGTACCCGGCTGTAAAAATGACCTGTCAGCAACGAAGGGGTTGAATAAATGCAAGCATATAAACATATTCATTTGTGTATGGTCACTTGTTAAAAGATTCCCTCTGTCGCTGTCATTTCAATAGTCTATGTTTACAAAACCGGCTCTCTATTTATCGCAACAAATTATTGTATATATGTGTACTGGCGTATGCATATAGATAAATAACCCCCACGATTAGTATATACATATATGTGTAAATAGTTGACTTTTTTTAAATTAACTTTGTTTTTCTTTTCTTTTCCTTTTTTTAATAAAGAAAGCAAGGAAAAAAAGAAAACGAAAGACAAGAAGGAAGAAACCGAAGGAAACAAGGACTGTGATTAGGCAGTATAACACAGGTGACAAAAAGATAAAAATAGAATGAAAAAAAAAAATGAAGAAAATAAAGGGAAGATAAAAAGTGATAAGAAGGGAGACAAAGAAGAAGGACAATTGATGACAAAAGGAAGACAACATGAATTAGGAGACAAGACATGAGCAACGAAAAGAGATAAAAAAAGATGAGAAAGGAACAAAGAAGACATGATAGAGGCAAAGAAGGAGATAAAAAATGAGATAAGAAAGTATAAGGACGCAGGCAAGGCAAGAGATATAGAAGACAAGGAAAAGAAAATATAAAGACAAGGAAAGAAACGAGAAAATAGATAAGGAAGAAGAATGACGAGACATAGAGAAAGAAGATGAAAAGAAGAAAGCAAAAGATACGAGGAAGAAGGAAGATAAGGTATTAGTCAAGAAAAAAAAGAGAAGAAAGGAGTCAAGGAAAGAGATAAGGATGAAGAAAACGAATAACTGATTTTAACAGCAGGTCAACCCGTCTAGAGTTATTTCATTTTTTGTTTAGTTTTTTTCTAAAAAGATTTTTTGTACACAGTTATATGATATTAAGTATTCATATCTAATAATTCGCATACAGTTGTATGGTTTCAAGTATTTCTATCAAATAATAATAATCATATGGTTTCAAGTTGTTATTTTTATTTAACAATTATTTGTTTTAACACAGTTATATGGTTTCAAGTAATTAATGATAATCATTTGTAAACAATTATAGCTTCAAGTAACTATAAGTAGATACAAATAATTTGCTATATAGCATCAAGTATTTCCACTGAATACCAAATCTATTTGACCCATAGATTGGCCCCAAAGTTACTACCTTTCTGGATCAGAGTGGACCTGGAAGTAATGGCATTGAAAAAAATCTCCAGAACTAGATCTTCATGATCAGAAGTAGTTTAGAGGCATAGCCAAGATATTCCCTTTTTGAGGAGGTGTCTTATCCCTCAGCAGGGAACACAGTCAGCGCCGACTGGACTGGATGAAGAAACGGAAGGTCACAAGAAAAGGAAGCAGGAGGAAGAAAATGAAAGATAAATGGTAGAAAAAAAAAAAAAAAGAAAAAGAAAAGAAATGAAACAAAGAAAAAGACAAGAACAAAGAAAACGAAGGAAACAAAAAGAAATATGGAGGTATAGAGGTAAGAAAGGAAACGATGAAGAAAATGAGATGATAAGGTGGTAAAAAGCAGGAGACAAGAGGGAGGGGAAAAGTCAGGAGTTAAGGAGCGAATAATGATTGCTTAATCGAAAAAAACAAACTTTTTTTGAATAAGAATAATTTAAATCTAATTAAATTGCCAAATGATTTGATTCAAATAAACAAATGACAATATTATCGAAGCTCTCTGAGGTAGGGAAGATATTTAGTCGAGTCCTCAATGTCCAATGATCCATATTATTAATAGCATATCACTGATATGCTAAAGCTGAACAAAACGGAAAGAAAGACAAAATAAACTCAATGACACATCCAAGAACATTTAAACTTTTATATACTCAATATACATACAAGTAGTATTAAAAGAAAGAATACAAAAACGTGTTCCATGATAGAACTATACACTTATGTATGAACAAGCAGTATTTAAAAGGGGTACGAAATAGAAAAGGAGTTACTTGACAAGTGTGGGTAATATAGCTACGTGGTTTTACCGTTGCCTGGAAGTAGTCAGAAACAATATATCTACTGTTCAAAGAATAGAATCGAATAGAGGTCGAGAAGGAGCCTTTGTGACTGTTATGTGATACCTAAAAAGGCGCCTAACGGACATGCTCATTCACTCAGAGTGATAATTATTAATTGTATCTCTACTGTAAAAATCGTATCTTTAATTTACAATCAGTAGTTCCAGTTGGAATGTAATTTCCGCACCAATTCGGCTTCCTCAGCCAGTGATATTGTTTTTGCATTTAACTTTTTTCATACAGACTACTTTAACACAAAATGCAAAAAGAAAAAAAAAATAAATAAAATAAAATAAAATAAAAATAATAAAAATAGATAAATAATGAATTGAGGCAAAACAAACTAATTCAAAAAAATGATTTACTTTATTTGTTTAATGATATATTACCAATCGTGGCCTATTTAATACCAAGGCACCCTTAGAGAAGAACAGTAGTGATACTATTTAACCCATAGATGGGAGATACGAGAGTTCTTACTTCTCCCAGAGGTAAGAGCCCGAAAGTAAACGTAACAGAGAGTCTTGAGTTCGAACTCGCTCACTAGGATGTTACTGTCCAGTATGTTTGCCACTACGCCACAGGAATTGCTCAGAAAAATATTTACGAATTCTTGTTTAATTGTTTTGTTTCGTTTCCTAAATTTTGGTATTTCGTGTTAAATTATTCTTTCTAAAAATCAATGAAAAAGTTTATATATAAAAAAAAAACAAAAAAAAAAAACAAAAAAACAAAACAAAAACAAAACAAACATGCAGATGGTTTTTTTTTTATTATGATTAATATAAATAATTCAAAATTTTTTATATATTTTTTCCAATGAGTCTTTGTAACATAAAACACTAAGTTTAAAACCTTATGTGGGCCAATCGGAAGTGGACTGAAAAGGAGTTTCAGGGCGCTAAAAGGTTGTGGGTGTAAAACTATCTCGGAGTCAGTAGGAAAACTTCTGTGATGCGAGCTGAGAAGTGATCAATCCCAGTAGGATCACCTGAGCAAGAGTCTGATGTTGAAAGATTCGAAATCCCTGATAAACTCAGGAACATCAATGATAATGCCTCCCGATGCATCTATGCGGTGTATCTTCAAGAACGAATCGTAGAATGTTAAATACCGTAGCGCCGTAAAAATTAAGTTTTTATAAGTTTAGACGTTTTTATCAGCACTTTTTTTTAGAAACTATTTAGGTGTTTAGTAAAATTCTATATGGGTATCCGTTCACTATAAAAATTTATTTCTAAGAAAAAAATCAAGCTGACCACGTGTGGTACTTGATTTGGCCAGAGTGGAAAAGGGATAAGTAATACCAGACGGTGCAGCACCAAAAAGTGACTACTTCATTTTTGTCAAGAACTACTATTTGACCCTCAGTACGAATTCAGGGACCGAACTGTAAAGGTACGAAAAACTTAAACTAGCGGATAGGTTTCGTCACTTGCTTCTTGAATGGAGTTTCCCAAGAAATAAAATAAAACTAAACGAAAGTCGACTACTGAAATTCTACCAAGTTAAACAACTGAAAGAAAATTCAACCGAGAATTCTGCTGAAAAGAACTTTAAAGAAGACTCGCAATTCAATGAACTCTGAAACATTTCTTCAAAACAAAAAAAAGAAAGAAAAGAAAAATACTCAAATTCAAAGAACTTTGTTTCCCGGACACACTCTCAAATAAGTTCCTGTAAATTGTACTAAAAATTTGCAACACTATCTTTTCTATCCCTTTCTTTCTCGTTTCTTTTGTATAAAATTCCCTTTTAAAAACTTTATTGTCTGTGTTATCTTTTCGAATCAGTATCCGAACTAAAAAGCAGCGAACTTACTGTTTAAATTTACCGTTTGAAATTACCGTAAAAACATTACCTAGTTAAATACTAAACTTGGCTTCAGTGTCACTCACTTCAACAAATCTTATTCCCTCCAAATTCCTTTATATTGAAATTTTATCACTTAGAATTTCTTTATTACAGGAGAAAAAAAATGCATATTTTTTTTCTTTTCGTGATTTGAAATTATTAGACCGCATTTTAAAAAATTTTTGAAAAAAAAAAAGAAAAGAAAAAAAGAAGCTAAACAAAACAAAGCAATTATTTTACATTTTATATGTACGGGTTTCACTTTCACATTTTGATTTAATGTAGAATGGTCACGCATTTCCAGAATAGTTAGCGTTGCAAAAGACAAATTACAAGACAGGTCGAATTATTTTTGTTTTTATTTTTATTTTGACTTGGGCGGTGATAAGGTACTTTTTTATTATATGTTCCGGAAATGGGTGATCATTCTACATTAAATTAAAATGGGATTAGTTCACATGACAAAAACAAACAAACTTGAACAGATGCACGTGTAGAATAATAACAGATGTTTTTATTCTTTTGTTTGTGTTATGTTTGGTTACTTTGTTTAATGGCTTATCAACTTATGTGGGTTATTTAATGTCAAAACTATCCTTGTCAAAGAATAGCTGGAGAGATATAATACTTTTTACAATTGTATTAGTCTGAAAGCTCGACTGGAGTTCGAACTCCCTTACTACGATGTCGCAATCCAACACGGTATCAATTGCGCCTCCTATTCTTTTGTGAGAAGCACAAATTTAACAAGTTGTATGAAAGGAAGAAGAATGATCGGTCTTAGCGTTGCTATTGTGTTTGTAGCGGAAAGAATTTCGTATTTTTGTTTGGCGCGTAGTTTAATTCGACCGTTAGGGTCGACGCATAATTTCACCCAATCAGGATGACTTTTTCTATTCATTCCGGATCATCTTTCCGGGCAGCACAAATTGGGGAATCCGCTAAACACTCTCTTTGGCAGAACAACTTCGTTCAGGACAGACGTATTACTGTCTGTTCTTCAATAGCAGCAGCATCACACCACCACGAGGGCAGCCGTCTAATTTATGGACCCCTTGTGTCTAGTCTCTTAGATCAAGGGTTCCCAGTTGAATATGAATTAGATGAACTCAATACGCCACACACTGGAACAACTTTTAGTCACCTCCAGTATTGGCTATGTCGACTGCGATGCAAAATTCCGCTCCGACGTCAAGCTACTTCACCTCTGGGCAACATTTTCTGGAGACATTCACGCTTCTCCTCGAAACAACCAGAACCACAAACTCACGGTGACTACAAACGTTTCTGACCTCAAACAGCAAACACGACTTTTGCTACACCATGGCGAATATATTTCCCTCACACATGCAACAATGCCTTAACCTAACGATGCACTTTTCACTCAGGCATTTAACTGCTAAAATGCTTCCTCAACTCTATAACAACTCCATTTCGTTTCCTTACTTCTTTCCTTACTACGAGATTGCAGCATAAACGTAAACCCTTTATTCCATGCTGCCATTAAAAACCTTCATATAAAACTTAACGGCATCTTCGTCTTCTTACTTCTTCATCTCATTCCTTTATTTACCTTTTACCCTTAGCGAGAAAGTAACGTAACACCATCATAACCTAATTATATTCCCACGCTAAATGTTAATTACATAAGTCACTTCAACTTCAAAAAATGCAATCTTCAGTTAAAGTAGTGATTCCCAAATTTTTTGTTAAGAACTCCTTTTATTCAAAAATAAAATTCTTTTTGATGACTGAACAAGCTTATAGATACCCAGTAATACGTTTCAAAGATTTGTTAGCGTTAACGGGACCCAGGATAGCAAACACTCCCCCACAAATTCTTTTGTCTCAGAAACCTAGTTTGCGCACGCATATTCAAAATGTAAACGAGAGCATTGAGCCGGAATAAGAATTTTTTTCTCTTACTCCCAGTGACTGACTCAGACAAACTATATGTGTCAAAAAAGAAGTAACCCCATTGAGGGTCAGAGACCAGTCTGAGAAATTTTATTAACCAGAGGAAAAAGAAACCGATTTGGATTTTGGAAGAATAAAGCAATACATTACAAATGTGTAATGGTGTAATGAATTTTTGAAATGAAGTGTAGATGAAAATTATGTCAATTTGGATGAGAAAGGAATTTAACTAAAACGAATTGTTATTGAAAATAGAAAAAATAAAAGCAAATGTAATGTTATTGTTTAAACTAAAGCCGTCAGGAGTTAGGTAAATTGTTTTGACAGATCCCTGTGTTCCGGGCACTTTGAAGTGAAAGAACGGGTCCAAATCAAAGTCAGAACCTGTCAAAAGCGGCTGATCTAAAATTAGAATAAAACTATTCCTTAATTTCGAATATAGAATTTATTTTCTTTATACAATCATGAAATAACACACGTCAGCAAAAATTATTGGAAGCCAAATTAGAAAAAAACTGACATTTTTTTTTTTGGTTTCGTCCTCCTTATCCCTTAGATGAAGATGTACATGAATTGACAAGGTTTACCCTTCAGAGTAGACCAGCGAGAGACTGAGGAAAGAGCAGGACATGAGTCGATGAGCAGTTTTCCACCAAAGCTCTGAGTCTTTTGACTGCCCAGAGTGTAGAAAAACGTGAAGTGAATTATGGGAACACGGTTAGAAGAGAGAGTCCCGTGGAGAGAACGCGAGTTGAATATCCGTCTCACTGAGATTTGACCTTCTACCAGACTACCCGGAGTGTAGAAAAAAAAAGCAAAGTGAATAAAGAAAACATAACAATTGCAGAGAGAAAGAGAAAAGCCCGAATTAGCGTGTCAGTAGAAAAAGGCGACTACTAGATTCCACGTCTTTGACCTTATACCAGACAGCTCTGAGTATAGAAAGCGAAGAAAGCCGAAAATAATACAACGCTGTGAAAAAGCCAAGAAGCTTAATGTAATAAGCACTTGTGAAGTATTACCAAGGATTAAGGAAAGCAAACATAACCGACATTTAAGATTGCTCTGCACCAGACAATAGACAACGACAATGGAAAAGCGTAAGACTTATAAGGACCATTAATTTGTGAACTGGTCTTTGACTAAAACTTGCTATCTCCGAGATGGGTGAATATATGTATCATATTTTAAAGACATTTTTTTCATACTAAATATTGTAATTTTGCAAGCCGTGTTTTATCCCCTGCTTCCTGGTGTCGATTTTTATTTTTTTACTTTCTTTATTGTGCAGTCGCCATTTGTTTACTCATGGACCAGCGACTCCGACTAGGGATTGATCTGTTGTCTGGATCTAAAAAAACACAACGTAGGCAGATAACAATTTAGTCGTGTCATCCGAAGATATATCTGACCAGCAGAACGATCAGCGGATCGGAATGGGAATATTTTCCGTGTTTGGCGAGGACGGCTTTATCACCACAGTATTGAAGATTGCGTAAATGCATCCATAAGAGGTCACGAGGACTATATTAAAAAGAGCAAGGAAGACTAATCACAGTGGCTAGTAACATAAGAACAAATAGAACAACAACAAAAATTTGGAAACAGAAATGGGGAAAAAAAAACTATTGTATGAATATTTTAAGCGCCAAATTGGCAAAATTGCACACGAGAAGATCTGAACATGGCTACGAAAGTGAAACCTTTAGAGAAAGACTGAATAGCGCCACAAAACAACGCCAATAGGGCAAATTATATCAAAACGAAAATCGATAATACGCAATAGAAAAGCATGTGTAGGTTATGTGATGATGGAGACGAAACGATTAATCACATAATAAGCGAATGCAGCAAACTTGAGCAAAAGCTGTTGACGACTAGACACGACTGGTTAGGAAAGATGATCTACTGGGAATTGTGCAAGAGACTAAAATTTAACCATACTATTAAAGTGATGGATATACCAGTTGTAATTGGGGTGTTTGTAACGGTCTCTAAAAGCTTGGAAAAAAGACTGGAGGAATAAAAAATCCGAGGAAGAATCGAGATCGTCTAGACTACGGTACTGGTGAGATCAGCCAGAATACTCAGAAAAATACTATAGACTCGAGGAGACTTTCTATCACTCAGATTCCAGTGAAAGATCATTAGTTGAAAATGGTGGGAAAAATCAGTCACTCATAACCTGTGAAAAGAACTGGTTAAAACTGATAGGAAAAACTCTTCAAGAGAAATAATAATAATACTAAAAGAGTGCCTAGACCTTGCTAGAGAACTAAAAAAAATTATGGAACATGAAAGTGATGATGATACCAATTGTAACTGGCGCGTTTGGTATAATCACAAAAGCATTGGTACAGGGACTGGAGGACTTGAAAATAAGAAGACAAGTGGAGACCACTCAAACAATAGCGTTTTGAGAGCGGCCAGAATATTGTAGAGTCCAGGAGACTTGAGGAGACTTGCTATCACTCAAACTCCAGTGGGAAACCATCAGCTAATAATGGTATGAGAAACTCTCAAAAGAGTAAAATAATTATAATAATCTCTCAGGAGAAGACTTGGACATGGCTAAGAAAGGGAAACCTTAAGAGAGAAACTGAATCTTTTCTAATTAAAGCACAAAACTACGCCATAAAGAACCAACTACGTTAAAGCAAAATAGATAAGTTGCAACAAAATAGCAAGAGTAGATTATGTGGTGATAGAGTCGAAACGATAAATCACATAATAAGCGAATGCAGTAAATTAGCGCAAAAAGAGTATAAGGCCAGACACGATTCACTGTGTAAGAAATTAAAATTTGTGTAAGAAATTTAAATTTAACCATACGAACAAATGGTATATGCACAACTCGGAATCTGCCCTGGATATTGAGACGCACAAAATTCTCTGGGATTTTGAGATACAAAAGGATCATCTTATCTCGACCAGACGACCAGACCTAGTGATAGTCAACACAATAAAAGAGAAATGTGGAATAGTGAACTTCACTGTCCCAGAAGACCACAGAGTAAAATTTTTTAAAAAGCGAAAAGATAGATAGACATCTAGACTTAGACAACTAAAAAATCTATGGAACATGAAGTTGACGGTGATACCAATTGTAATTAGTGCACTTGAAATAATCCCCAAAGGATTGGTAAAGGGACTCAGAGACTTGGAAATAAGAGGACAAGTAGAGACCATCCAGACGAAAAACATTATTAAGATCGGCCAGAATACTGAGAAGAGTCCTGGAGATTTGAAGAGACTTGCTGTCACTCAGACTCCAATAAAAGACCATCAGCTAATGCTGATGTGAAAACTCGCAAGTAATCTCAATATTACAAAACGTGGGACCCAGGCAACAGGCTTGGGTGTCATGATCGGCAGGTGCTCTCTTGATAGCCAACATGGGAGACCTGATCGTCATCCTACGAATGTTGGCTGCTCTTTTTTCAGGTACATGAATGACGATATTAGAAACCACAACGACCAAAGACCAAAACGCAAAATATGGACCAGGGAAGACAATCATCTTGCACTACAATGCTATTTTAGGAGCAACCCTTCACAAAGAGGGTATAGGAAAAGAATGATAGAGATCTGGCAAGAATGTGCAAGTTTTCAGACAACAAGCCAAAGGGTTGCCGATCAAGTTAGAACAATAATAAAAAAGGATGGTTTTCTGACCTTGAAATACGAGAAACACACCAGAAAACACAGACGCAAGACAGTACAATACCAAACACATCAAGTGGCACCAACCAAAAACAACATATCAGAAATGAACTGCCAACTGTTGAAAATGAATACGCCACAGTACCAAGTAATCCTACAGAAACACTATCACAAGAACAACAGATAAATCTAGAAAACCTAAAAAGAACAGTGTGAAAACCACCCTTCCATCATTAAGAAACATAGAATGGAGAACACTTAAAACAGAAACAAACAGAATAAATCAAATACTACCTTACATATCAACAAATAATATATCTGAGTTAAATGATCTAATCTATGCAGGAGCGAAATTAGTGTGTGAGAAAATTGGGGTCCCCTCAAAAAGTACGAGGAAACATTCTAAACCAGGATGGGAAGTTCGACTGGAAACCCAGATAAAAAAATCTACGCAAACAAGCCAAAATGGTAAAACAGAAAGATCCTAGAATATGTGGGAAGAGAATGGAAAAGACAACACAAGAAAAATAACAGTACAACTTGAGGAAATAAACCAGAAGGTTCTAGCGAAAGAAGGAAAACTAAAGAGATATCGACAAAGGGTAAAACAATACAGACAAAACAGGACATTCCAAAACAACGAAAGAAAATTTTATCAATAATTGGGAGGGCATGACACAAAAACATACCAACAACCAGACGCCAGAGAAACCGAACGATTTTGGACGAAAATATGGCAATCGAAAAAGCATAACGAAAAGGCTGAATGGATAAACGATATGACAAGAGAACTAGAAGGACCCAAGGAAGGCCCCAAAGCGGAAATACACATCGAATTACTCAAAAAGACACTAAAAAAGATATCCAACTGGAAAACGCCAGGACATGATGGAATACATGGATTCTGGTTCAAGAAATTCACCTCCATTCACGACAGACTAGCTCTAAAAATGAACAGATGCCTATAAGATGCGTAAGTACCTGACTGAATGACCAAAGGAAAGACCACATTGATCCAAAAGAACCCAAGTAAAGGAACTGCTCCAAACAATTATAGACCCATAACTTGTTTACCGATGATGTGGAAAATATTAACAGTACAAATAAGGGAAGAGATATACTACTCGCTAATAAACCGCGGATTGTTCCCTAATGAACAGAAAGGATGTCGCAAAGGATCCAGAGGCACAGCAGAATTACTCTATATAGATAAACACATCCTAAATGAAAGCAAGAACAGACGGAAAAATCTAGCTATGGCCTAGATTGACTACAAAAAGGCATATGATATGGTTCCGCAAAGCTGGATAATAAACTGTCTCAAAATGTACAAAATATCACACGAAACCATAAACTTAATCGAAAAAACCATGAAAAACTGGAGAATTGAATTAACAGCAGGAGGAAAAAGCTTGGCTGAAACAAAGATCCAAAGAGGGATTTTCCAAGGAGATGCACTATCACTTCTACTATTCATAATTGCCATGATGCCACTAAACCACATACTCAGAAAATGCACAGCCGGATACAAACTTAGTAGATCGCAAGAAAAGGTCAACCACCTAATGTACATGGATGACATCAAACTATTTGCAAAAAATGAAAAAAAAAAAACAAAAAAAAAAACTGGAAACCCTAATACATAAAATTAGAATATACAGTCAAGACATAGGGATGGAATTTGGCATTGAAAAATGCGCTCTGTTCGTCATGAAAAGTGGAAAACGACATTTAACTGACGGAATAGAACTACGAAATCAAGACAAGATCAGAACACTCGCAGAACACGAGACCTACAAATACTTAGGAATCTTGGAGGCTGACACCATCAAACAAGTCGAAATGAAAAACAAAATTCAAAAATAATATCTCAGGAGAACTAGAAAATTACTCGAGACAAAACTCAATAGCAGAAACCTTATCAAAGAAATAAATACTTGGGCTGTACCCCTCGTTAGATACTCGGGACCCTTTCTCAAGTGGACCAGAGATGAACTTAGACAAATGGACCAAAGAACTAGAAAACTAATGACCATGCACAAGGCGTTACATCCCAGAAACGACGTGGACAGACTATATGTACCAAGAAAAGAGGGAGGAAGAGGACTTGCCAGCATCGAAGACAGCGTTGACACATCCATACAATGACTCGAAGACTACATAGAAAAACACGAAGGAGGACTGATTACGGCCATCAGAAACAATACTGACAACACGATAGATAACAGAATGACAAAAAATCTAGGAAACAAAAACGGGAAGAAAAACAACTCCATGGGCGTTTTAAACGACTAATAAACAACATCTCACATGACAAAACATGGACATGGCTAAGAAAAGGAAACTTTAAGAGAGAAACAGAATATCTCCTAATGGTAGCACAAAACAGCGCCATAAGAATCAATCATATCAAAGCGAGGATAGATTAGACGCAACAAAATAGCAAGTGCAGACTATGCGGTGACAGAGATGAAACCATCAATCACATAATAAGCGAATGCAGCAAATTGGCACAGAAGTAGTACAAGGCTAGACACGACTGGATGGGCAAGGTGATCCACTGGGAAATGTGCAAGAAATTTAAATTTGACCATGCCAACAAATGGTATATGCACAACCCAGCACCTGTCCTAGAAAATGACACGCAAAAACTCCTGTGGGACTTTGATATACAAACGGATCACATAATCTCGGCCAGAAGACTAGACCTTATAATAATCAGCATAAAAAAGAAAATCTGCAAAGTTGTCATCTTTGCTGTCCCGGCAGACCACAGAATAAAACTGAAAGAATGTGAAAAGAGAGATAGGTACCATGACCTTGCTAGAGAATTGAAAAAACTATGCAACATGAAGGTGACAATTATATCAATTGTGATTGGTGCTTTTGGCACGGTAACTAAAGGATTATTAAAGGTCCTGGAAGATTTAGAAGTTGGCGGCCGAGTGGAGACCATCCAAACAACAGCATTATTGAAAACGGCCAGAATACTAAGAAGAGTCCTGGAGACTTGAGGAAACTCGCTGTCACTCAATCTCCAGTGAAAGACCATCAGCT
The DNA here is from genome assembly GCA_963585895.1 of Sepioteuthis lessoniana. Classification (NCBI taxonomy): domain Eukaryota; kingdom Metazoa; phylum Mollusca; class Cephalopoda; order Myopsida; family Loliginidae; genus Sepioteuthis; species Sepioteuthis lessoniana. The sequence goes on from OY757911.1 coordinate 109,209,121, forward strand.
TACACTGATGTGAAAAACTCTAATGAGTAATTATAATAATAAGCTACTCGAAACCAAACTATATAGAAAGAATCTCATCAAAAGGATAAACACCTGCCATTGTTGAAGTAGACGATGGAAAAACTTAAACAAATGGACAATAAAACTAATGACGACGCATAACAATAAAACTAATGACGATGCATAAGGCTTTACATCTCAGAGATGATGTTGACAACTATGTGTGTCAAGAAAAGGAGGAAGAAGAAAAAGAATTGCCAGCATTGAAGATAGCGTTGAAGCATCGATACAAAGTCTCGAAGGCTACATAAAAATGTGCAGAGGAAGACTGATTACAGCGACTAGAAACAATACAGACAACACGAGGATCAACAGAACAAAAATAAGTAGAAAACAAAAATGGGGGAAAAAACCAACTATATGCATATTTCAGGAGACAAACAAACGAAATCTCTCAAGAAAACTTGGACATGGTTAATAAGAGGAAACCTTAAGAGAGAAACGGAATATCTTCTAATAGCAGCACAAAACTATACCATAAAGAACCAACTACGTTGTAGCAAAAATAGATTAGATGCAATAAACAAAGCTATACGGACCAATGATATCAAAGCAATAATAGATAAGATGCAACAAAATAGCAAATGTGGGTTATGTGGTGATAGAGACCACACGATCAATCATATAATAAGCGAATGCAGCAAATTAGCACAAAAAGGGTATAAGACTAGACATAAAGGGTGGGAAGGTGATCCACTGAGAATTGTGCAAGAAATTTAAATATGACCATACGAACAAATGGTATATGCACAACTAGGATCACCTAATTTCGATCAGACGACCAGACCTTGGGATAGTTAACAAAAAAAAAAAAAAAAGAAAAAACAAAGAGAATTATGAACCTTACTGTCTTGGCAGACTACTGAGTAAAATTGAAAGAAAGCGAGAAGAAAGATAAGTACTTGGACCTTGCTAGAGAACTGAAAACAATATGGAACATGAAAGCAGCGGTGATACAAATTATAATCGGTGCGCTCGGTACAGTTACCAAAAGATTAGTAAAGGTACTGGAAGAATTGGAAATAAGAGCACGAGTGGAAACTATCCAAACTACAAGATCGGTCAGAATACTGAGAAGAGCCCTGGTGACTTGAAGAGACTTGTAGTCACTCAAACTCCAGTGGAAGACCATCAGGTAACGCTCGAGTCAAAAAACTCACAAATGAGTAAAATAATGATAATGATGAACTCATCGATAGTCTTTAGATATTTAAACAAATAAAGCTTTTGAGTAAAGATCAGTCAGCAATAAAAACAATGATATACATATATATGTGTGTGTGTGTGTGTGTGTGGTGCATTCAATAAGTTTCCAGACTTTTTTGAAAAGGCCTTTAGAATTGTCGTTGACTCTTGAAAATTCACTATGTTATTGCTATACATCTTATGAGATGACTGATCAATTTTTATGATTTCAGGTTCAAATGAACAGCTACAGCAGCAATTGGAATACACCCTACTAAAGCCTGATTGTCACAGCTGGTCAATTTCAAAAATGCAATCTGGACGTGAGGACACATTAGAAGAGCGATATGCAATAAAATTGTGTTTTAAACTTGGAAAAAATGCCACAGAAACGTATGGAGTGCTTCAGACTGCTTTTGGACTATTTTGCATGAATCAGTTTTTGAGTGGCATAAGAGATTCAAGGAAGGCAGGGGGTTTGTGAGGGATGATGAGAGGTATGGGAGAAGTAAAGAAGTCAGAACACCAGAGTTGATTGGCCAAAGAGTTAGGGTTAGGGTTACTATGTTGAGGTTTTAAGGGAGTTCAGGAAGAGATTCCTTGGGAAGAGGCCAGAACTCTTCAAATCGGGTCAGTGGCATTTCTACCAGGACAATGCAACAGTCCACAACTCCATCCTTGTCACAGACTATTTGACCAAGATGGGTATCAAAATAGTTCCTCACCCTCCCTATAGACCAGACCTTATTCCCTGTGACTTTTGCTTATTCCTTAAGCTCAGAGGCTGTCGTTATGAGACAATTGAGATGAAAGAGGCTGTGACGAAGGTCATCGAGACGCTCACACAAGAGGACTTCCATGGGGCCTTCCAGAAGTTGTTGGAACGGTACAACAAGTGCATTGCAGCTGGAGGAGATTACTTCGAAAGGGACTTGAGTTTCATGTGTTTACTATCAATAAAAGTGACCATACGAAAAAAGTCTGGAAACTTATTTAATGATCCTCGTATATATATATATATATATATAAAGTAAAGATATTAATAACTTACGACTTCGAAACTCAAGTGAGATTTAAATCTTTCCTGATAATCGAAGTCGTGGAACTCATTCTTATCTTTTTTGTTTCTTAGATATCATTTTATTTGCTCTACATATTTTGCGAATTGAACACATATTTCCGAATTTGTTACTGTTTTGGTTTTTACTGAACTGTGAGCATTCAAATTTTAATCTAATATAATTTTCTCCCTCCCTCCCTCTGTATAAATGTTAGAATGATTTGTGTAGGACTGCTGTAGACGTGCTCAAAACAAAGCGACAACAGGTAGTTGTAAATATTATGACTGCGTGCTCATTTTGCCGACTCTCTCCCACCCAAGCATAACTTGATAGAGATCATGTTCTCCTTTGGTACCAAAAGCAAAATTGGCAATGTTTACGAGTGACGTATTTTTGACGTCAAAGCGTTCAGAGATCTGTGTTTCTGTGGCAACCGGACAAAATATGTAAGATAACTTTAGTTATTGAGTCAGCATCTGAAGGTCATTTTACTTTCTTTCATGTCTTTGTGATGTCTTTATACATGTAGTTAGTATTATACATAAATCTTAACTGCGCAAGGGATATTATAAAAAGCTTAAGTGTATATACACACACCACAGATGAGTTTTTTTAGAAAGTAATTATTTGTGGTTTAGACTTAAAAAAAAAAATAGATTCTTCATTAAAAAAAATACAATTGAAATTCTTTCAAGATCGCTATATTTAGTTTATAGATATTTATCAAAACTTTGTTCCTTATAAAAACAAAAAGTTGAATTCAAGGCGGGAAAAGTTATTATCAAATTAAACTATATATCTTTTTTACTTAGCTCTCGAGTTGGGATTAAAATGGATGTTCCTCTTTCTCAGCCTTCTTGTCTTCGGACAGTATTTGTTTAAATTAAAGGATAACGTGGTCCCATGAATTCCATCAATGTGTCCAGCACACCCTCCGCCCTTGAACCAGAAAGAAAGAATCGAAATTGTCCGACGCCAGTGTAACTGTGTTTACAATAACTGGGGATATTTTGGGCTTTGACTATGTCAGTGGTTCCCAACTGATTTTGGGTCATGCCCCTCTTTGGAATTCCTAAAATTCTGATGTCCCCTTGTAATATTCATTAACTTGGTCTCAAAACAAGCTCCACCAAAATATTACCCTGCTGGAGCATCCACCCCACGTTGGGAAATACTGGACGACGTGTATGCAGGTAAGTAAAGTTGGTGACAGTAGTCGAGGGTGACCCGAAGACTCTCTTTTCGATAGCTACTACACCAAGATGTAGGAGAGGACGCTACTCCTTTCCCTGTGTGCACGTAGGATACCTTATTAAACAGGCCATGTTTAGCATACTGCACCTAAGTGTGCGGTTGAATAGAGACTTTAAAAAGACTAAAGCGCGCATCACCCAACAAAAGATTACTCTTAAATTTCTGAAAGATTTAACTGATTTAAAAAAAAACAAAAAACAAATGATTTTTCTCGGGATTCATTAAAACAATATCAAATATTAAATTTCAAAAAATAAACAATGAAATAAATAATGAAATATGAAAATTAAAAATGAAATGCAAAAATAGAAAATAAGACAAGATAGAATAGGAAAATAAAAATAAAGTAAATAATAAAATACGAAAGTAAAAATAGAACAAATAATGAAATACGAAAAAAAAGAATGAAACGTGAAAACAAAAATGAAACAAATGACATTATATAAAAATAAAAAATAGAATAGAAAAAAATAATTCAAAATTCCTCTTCTGTTGAAAGTTAAACTTTCGATGCCCAAAGGAGAAGTCTTGGAGACCTGTTAGCTTGTTGGAAACGTGTGTTGCTGACCTCTCGAAACGAGACCCGGATATAAGAGAGATTTTTTTATCTGGTCCCTAATTAGAGCCTGTGATATCAAAACAAAATAGACCAAACCCGGAAAGAAGAGAAACTCGGATATAAGAGACCTATTCTCCGGGGACCTGCAACTCTCTTATATCCGGGTTACACAGTATAATATTAATTCATTGGCTAAATAAATAACGATGAAAATGAAAACCAAGAGAATCCTATAATGATACAAGAAGGAATTGTTGAAAGTTGGATGGTTCGTTTGGGTGAGATTTATTCACATATATTTCTATCCATCTAAATATCCGCCCAAAACAAACTTCTGTATATTTTTATGGCTTTTGTGTCTTAACCGACGGTCCATATTACCACCCACAAAAGTTATTTTGTTTACTGTGGTTATGGATTGTGTAGGGTTAATCACACTTTTTAGATGAGCTTGTTGCGGAGCCGATAAGCATGTCGACCCCGCAAATGTTTTAAGTTTAATGCGTGCGAGTAATGACAGCCAAAGACAATAAAGGGAACAAAGGCAAGGTAACAGATACAACAAAAGTGACGATTTTATTGTCGGAATTACAAACGTGTGTGTAAAGTCCGTGGCGGTTGTATTTGGTCTTCAGCTAGATGGGTGATGTCGATAGGTGGTATGGTCGAGTCGTAGATGTGCGCGTGGACGATTGTTACTGGAAGCTGAGGTCGGTCGAGTCGTTGGATGCAGCTGGACGATCGTTGCGGGAAGCTGAGGTCGGTTAAGTTGTTGAATGCTGCTGGGTGATCGTTGCGGACAGCTGAGGTCGGTCGAGTCGTTGAATGCAGCTGGATGATCGTTGCGGGCAGCTAAGTTCGGTCGAGTCGTTGTAATCGATATCTCGGTTTTGACAGTACGTTGGGTTAACTGGGGGGTGTCGATCTGGTTGCTAGTCCGTACAGCGAGTCGTACGTGGGCCAGATGTTCCAATGCTCGGGCACTCCGTAACAGCGAGTCGTTACGTGGACTGCATGCAAAATTGCGGGAGCGTCGAGGTCGAAATCAGTGTTGGCAGCTTGGTCGTGTAGAATCGAGCTAGTTGGTAACTAAGACTGAGCCGTGTCTTAGTACAACGGACTAAGTGAACGGGCGGGGAAAACGTGGCTAAGGTTTGCCAGGCGAGCGGATCAATGAAGCTAGGGCTTTGTCGTGCCCTAGCTGTGCGGGCGTATCGAGAACGATGGCTGAGGCTTTGCGGTGTCAAAGCCGTGCGAACGAGTCGGGACGGTAATATGGCTCTGTGCGGACGTATCGGACGGTAGCTATGGATTTAGCGCGTCAAAGCTGTGCGGACGTATCGTTGATGTTAGTTATGGCTTTTGCGCGCCAAAGCTGTGCGAACGTATCGGACGGTAGCTAAGGCTGTGTCGCGCCAGAGTTGTGCGGACGTATCGGACGGTAGCTAAGGCTTTGCCGTGTCAAAGCCGTGTGGACGTGTCGGGACGGTAACTATGACTGTTTCGCGCCAAAGCTGTGTGGACGTATCGTTGACGGTAGCTATGGCTTTTGTGTGCCAAAGCTGTGCGGGCGTATCGGACGGTAGCTAATGCTGTGTCGCGAAAAAGCTGTGCGGACGTATCTTTGACGGTAGCTAAGGCTGTGTCACGCCAAAGCTGTGTGGACGGTCGGACGGTAGCTAAGGCTTTGCGCACCAAAGCTGTGCGGACGTATCGAGACGATTGCTATGGCTTTGGGGTGCCAAAGCTCTGCACTGTCGAGCGAACAGGACAGGAGGCCGCGGCTAAGATTAGCGTAATCTTAGCGGTGCGCAGATAGTGAAGCGGTAGCAAAAAGCTAACCCGTGCTTTTAGCGCTGCGCAGCCAAACGGACGAGCGGAATCGAGCAAAAGTTAAGACCGGCTGGTCTTAGGATCCATCTTCGTATTTGCCTCCACGCCATCTATTTCAACTGGTCGTTAAGGATCGTCAGAGATACTCCAACCCGCAGAATGAGGGCCTCTTATGGCCCTTAAAAGGATCGTTAGCGCATATCAATGTGATGGAAAAAAGGAGCGAATCTGCCACTAGAAGTGGCGGTGAGGTAAATACAACCACGATAACGTAGGATTCAACCTCGTGGAGCCGAGTGGCCCCTGAGAGCGTCCGCGAAGACCTCTGAATTTTTCGCCGACGATGCCTTTTTCACTTGAAAGAAAGGCGACACCACTTCTGTCGCGCCGCGTAAATAGAAAGTTCTATAAAAAAATGGACGTAGAAAATAAGTACTTCTTTAGCCTGGTATAGGCTAACGAAGATAATTAATTCAATTTTTATAGAATTATTTCTGGCAGAAGTGTTTTGCAAATGTTGATAAATGTTAATTTATCCCTTTTTTTAGCTGTAACGGCCGGTTAGAGTCGAAAAAGTTTTTGTCATTTCCGGCCGTACCTGGATGTAATTTTTCTTGGGCGAACGAGTAATCCGATCTGTTTATGTTTGTAGGCAGGTCACGGCAAGCTTATAGGGTATAAGGAGTTTGGTGTTGGTGTTGGAAAGGTTATGAAGTTGGTCACTTATTTTTTCTTCTTATCCCCATTCAATTCTTATTTTCTTTTTGTTTGTTGAAGCTGCAAATGAATGAATGATAAAAATTTTAAAAAAAGAGATAGGGATATTTTAAAACTCATTTTCATTTTCAGGATTTAGGACTACTTTGTGGAGAAAAGTTTTCCAGAACCAGGAGAAATAGCTGTGCTTTCCGGTCGAGGCGTTAGTGGAATCTCAGTAATCATTTTGGCGTGTTATGAATCGGTATAGGGGGTTTGGGAGTCCACTATGTCTGTCTGTGGTCAATCGGTGAATTCAATTGTTACGAGAAGGAGACATTACACTCTGCTCGGCCAGAGGCCTAGCAGTCACGTGTGCTCCAACTGGAAGCCAACAGAAAAAGGAGCCATCCGTCTCAGTCGAGGTAGTAAAGGAATCTAAGGTGGAGTTTCTTTTTGGAATCAGCAAGTCTGTCTTTTCAGGCATGCGTGGATTGCACTTCCTGTCAGAGCCACCCCTTGAGAGATTGTTATTTTTGTATTTATCTATTTTATTTCGTGTTCATTTTATTTTTATTTTTTAATGTTATTGCTTTTTAAAATTTTTTATTCAGTCCCCACAAGCTGATAACAGAAGAATGTCACATCAGCGAATGACAAATTCTTAGAACCAGATTTTGCCCGGCTTTGAGGTCAGATCTTTCCTTATTTTAGACCGGTTGCCCTACCAAGGCTCCAGGTGAGTCTATCCTACTATTTTACCTATCGGGGTTGGGTGGTGAGAAGAGATGGATTTATGCCTTTCCAAAGTGAACCTCAAAAAGTACCATTCAGGATTTTAACTTGGTTTACCGAGTCCATTTACATACGTCGATAACCGTTCCGCCACGCGCACATCTATATGCTAGTTCATTTTTAACGATCAATCTAACTCTGCAGTCAGGATTTGACATGCTTCACGCTAAGGGGTGCTAGAGACAGACGAAGCTAAATGATACCTAAGTCCATTCAAAGAGATTCACGAGTATACTTTTCCTATTGGTCAAGTGGGTATAATGTTCGCCAATGGCCCGGGAGACCGGTGTTCAATCCAGGTCGAGTCATACCAAGGACTCAAAAAATGGTTCTTGATGCCACCTTTCTTAATACTCAGCATTATAAGGTACGGATCAAGGGCAGACTGGGTTCTTCAGCCTTGCTGAGGCAACTAGTCTAGGAGAAGGAAAACTCTGAATTCAAACCTGTTAAACTCCGCTTAAAAATTGACCTTGTGTCATATCCTGCCCGAGCGGAGGGGTTGGTAAATAGGATAAGGTACGGATCAAGAGTAAATTGGAGCAATCCAGGGAAAGGAGTAGCGCCCTCCCCTATACCTCGGTGTTGTAGCTATTGAAAAAAGAAGCATTTAGGTCGCCCTCGACAACGGTCGCCAACTTTACTTTATATTGGTCATCAGGCATACCGAATTTTAAAGATATATTTTAGCACACCTGCTCTCCCTGTGATTACTACACTTTCTCTTATCAACCGCTACTGTAATATTAGAATCAGTATGAATAATTGCTTTCTCCTCCTTATGAATTTACTAACATTTAGAAAGCAAACATGTAAATATAAAAGATTTCACAACCATATTGATGCAGTTAAAGATGTTGGAATGCGGTAACAGTAAATAGATATCACCACTTATTGACAACTCATCAAGATGGTCTAGATTCTAACAATCATCTTCATTTATTTTTAATGTCAAAGTTATTCAATCCAACACTGCAGAAAATCAAAATATTAAGAGAAGAACAACTTGATGTTTTAAATGAGTAAGATATTCTTTACTGTTGTTTATTTTAGTTCTTTTTACTAGTTTATTCAATTTATTTTGTTTTATTGTTGGAGATATGTTCAAAAAAGTGTTCAGAATAAAGCTGTATTATATTATTATTTTCCAGGGAAAGAAGTAGCGCCCTTCCCTTCATCTCGGTGTTGTAGCTATTGAAAAGGGAGCCTTCAGGTCAACCTCGACTATGGTCACCTACTTTAATTTTTATATTATTATTTTATTCATTTGAGAGTTCTGAACACCAGCGTTAACAAATAATTTTCCTCTGGAGTCTAAGTGACAACAAATATAAAATCTCCTGGGATCTTCTCAGTATTCAGGCCGATCTCAGTAATGTTGTAGTTTGGATGGTCTCTACTCGTCCTCTTATTTCCAATTCCTCCAGTCTCCGTATCAATCGTTTGGTAAATGTACCGAGCGCGCCAATTACAATTGGTTTCACCGTCTCTTTCATGTTCCATAGTTTTTTAGTCATAATTATTATGATTATTATTATGATCATTTTACTCCTTTGAGAGTTTTTCACAGCAGTGTTAGCTACTGGTTTCTCACTGTGTTTGAGTGACAGCAAGTCTCTTCAAGTCCCCAGGACTCTTCTCAATATTATGGTCGATTTTAATAATGCTGTAGTCTCCACTCGTCCTCTTATTTCCAAGTCTTCCAATCCCTTTACCAGTTCTTTGGGAATTGTTCTAAGCGCACTAATTGCAATTGGCATCACTATCACCTTCATGTTCCACAGTTTTTTTAGTTCTTCTAGCAAGATCCAGGTATTTATTATTATTATTATTATTGTTACTCCTTTTCGAGTTTTTCACACCAGCGTTAGTGGATAGTTTTTCACGGGAGTTTGAGTGACAGCAAGTCTCCTCAAGTCTTCAAAACTCTTCTCAGTATTCTGGCCGATCTCAACTATGCTGTTGTTTGAATGGTCTCCACTCGTCCTCTTATTTCCAAGTCTTCCAGTCCCTGTACAAATCGTTTGGTGACTGTACCAAGAGCACCAATTACAATTTGTTTAACCGTCACTTGTTTTATGTTCCTCAATTTTTTCAATTCCTTTGTAAGGTCTTGGTACTCATGCTTATTTTGCTTTCTTTCAATTTTACTCTGTGGTCAGCCAGGACAGCAAAGTCCTCAATTCGGTAAGTTCTCTTGTTTTTATTGATTATTACAAGATCTGGTCGTCAGGCCGAGATTAGATGATCCGTTTGTATCTAAAAATCCGAGAGTAGTTTGTACGTCTCATTCTCCAGCATTATTATTATTATTATTATTATTATACCATGGAATTTTCACCGGTTCTGCTAGTATTTTTAAGAATCGAAACTGAGGATTGATTTCAAGGACATAACTTAAACACTGTTATGTAGCTTTTAATTGTTACATGATTATTTTTCATTGCTTAATCTACCAACGTATCAAATTCTATAGCAATAATGTTCTCATAATGTCACCTCAAATTGACTACGTGATGTCAGTCATTCCCTTCTTTTGAAAAAAAAAAAAAGATCTACAATGGTTGTTCGATCCAAATCCGTATTCATTTTGGCAAGAAAAATGGCCGACACGTTTAACGTTAACAATAAGTAATCCGATATGGTTTTTTTTCCATATGAAATAGAGCAACGTTGAGTTCAGACAAGCTGGACAGAATATTTTTATTGACCAGCTGATAATTACTTTCACCTTTTCTCCAGAAGTGATGACCAGTTTCTTGAAATGGACGAACATTTTCTTGTCATATCTCCTCGAACGCTCAATGACAGAAGCGTGAACAACGCATGACTTCATATGACAACGATAATATTTCTCTTCTCAGTTACTGAGGATTTTTTTTTCGTTGTAATTTAATATTTATTGATCTGTCCACATCAATCCCACTCACGTCTTTGAAGATGAACAGATTTATTTTTCTATTTACTTTTTTTAAAATTTCATCTGATGCAACACAATTTAAGAATTATAATTTTAGAATTTTTTGTTTTAATCTAATGGGAAAAAATAGTAACTTCGTAGCGATTTCGTATTTCGAAAAAGAAAATATAACAGTTAATATTTAATGAACAAAAGAAAAAAACCCTTGAAAAACTCATAACAAATAAATTAGACAATGTGTGGGACCATTGGATTCCGTTTGTAACAGCGGTCTATGATTATACAGGTGATTCTATTTAGGAAGGGGGAAGGATTCTAAATAGTATTCTATAGTTATATCCATTATATTGAGAATTTGAATTATTAAAAAATGACGTTCAGGACAAACGGAAATCCCAAATTATCATTCCGTTGTAAGTTGGATTGGAAGTTACTTAGTTCGTTGAGTTACAAGTATATTTCTATAAAAGTTTGATTATCAATATATATTAAGTATATTTCTGTAATAAAAATCTAGTTATGAGTAGTAGAAATAGTAAAACTGACAGAAAGAGGAGACAGAAATCGAATAATGCTAAAAGGATAACAAAGGAGAGATTATTATCATTAAAAAAAAAACTAAATCCCTTTCTAATATCAGTGGGGGTGTCCTCATGGTGTAATGGTTAAAGCGATGGACTGCGGAATCGTAGTACGCGAGTTCGTACTCTAGTCGTGCTATTACGTTCACTTTCGGGTAAATACCCTTGGGAAAGGTATGAACCTTCTTATCCTCCCAGCTATGGGTTAAATAGTACCACTACTGTTCTTCTAGGAGAATAGCATTGGCATTAAATAACCTACAAAGGTTGATATGCCATTAAACAAAGAAACCAAACCTAATATCAGTACTAAATTCATTTTTTCAGATTAAATCATGTACAATATCTAGAATAATTTTAAAATGTCATCGTCGACGAAGCGATGGTATTTGTTTCAAGCGTCATTCGGAATAAGGATGAAACAGAGGCTAATTTGATGAAGAATTCATTTAAAATGTACATTATCTAACGAAGTTATAACCATCTGAAACTTTTATTCTTGTAAAATTACCAGAAGAAATGGATGAGGGGAAAGCAAATGTTCACAGAGAAGCTACAAAACTCTCGCAACAGGCATGGAGTCTAAGGCTTATGCAAGATCAAAAAGCAGTTGTGGGTCAATATAATTTTGTAAAATACAGAGAAGCGAGCTAAGCGATCAGACAAAAACGATAAAGTTTTTTTTAGAACAGATTGCAACGAGAACAGAATGCAATGCAGCACAGTTCTCGTGGGAACGATTAGAACAGAATGCAATGCAACACAGTTCTCCCATGAAGGATGAGAACAGAATGCAATGCAGCAAAGTTCTCACGGGAACGGTAAGAACTGAATGCAATACTGCTCAGTTCACATGGAAACGATGAGAACAATATGCAATACAGCACAGTTCCCACGGGAACAATGAGGACAGAATGCAATGCAACACAGTTCTCACGGGAACGATGAGAACAGAATGAAATACAGCACAGTTCATACAGCTTCGTGAGAACAGAATACAATACAGCACAGATATAACTAGAATGATGAGAACAGAATGCAATGCAGCACAGTTCTCACGGGAACGTTGAGAACAGAATGAAGTACTGTACCGTTTTGTTTCTTTTAAAATTCTTCTGAAACAATATATATGTTTTTTTTTTATTATTATCTAGGAATATAAAAACGTGTGCCTGCTAAAAGAAAGTTTAGAAAATTCCTCCAAATTCGGCTAATTAACGGATTTTAAAATTTTTTTCAGTATTTAGAACAATAAATGATGTGGTTTCTTTTAAACGACATTTTTACTCTAAAGTTTAAAAAGATGTTTTTTTATTTTTTGTTTTCTTGCACCCCATCAATAATTTTGTTAATTTGTCTCACGTAATAAAGGTGTAGGTGATTGATTTTTTATACGTTTAAAGAATATTTTGCTTACATTTTTTGTGACAGTTTGTCTATTTGTTCGTACCAATGCCTTATTTTTGTTGATAAAAATGGTGAAATAAGGTAAAATATTGCACTTCTAGGCAATTTATACTCTATTTGTTTTCATAACTTGAGTTTCTAAGAATAATAAAAGAGGAAAATGTTCAGGTTAAACTTTTTTTTTTTTTTGAGATTTAAAACTGATATCCGTAGATTAAACTCTTCCACTATTTTGCAGATTACCAGGATTTTGTTAATTAATATAAAAATACTGAATAAATAAATCTGAGTGATTAGATCAAAATATTTTATCTAAATACTTTTTTTAGTCTTTGCTTTAAGAGAGTGGTTTACCATTGGGCGATATTTTTGACGGAAGCCCGCAAAAGAACCGATATAAAAACATCAATTATCCGAGAAATTATTAACGCTTTTGATCACCCATACTTTAGAAGAAAAGAGGCGTGGCTTGTTAGTTATAAATCATAACATTGCCTATAAAAATGCGTGTTTTTGTACTTGCTTATCATTATACTTAAAAGTATTTCATTTTTAATATATTTAAAAGTATTTAATTTACATTACATTAGAAAGTATTAGCAGTTTTAAAACCACTCTAAAGTAAAATATCTAAATTAAGATCTTGGGCCATAATTGCGATTTATTTATAAAAAGAATGTATCGCTTACTATAAAAGTGAAAACTGCAATTCAAAGTGATTTTACATCATCGAATCGACAGATCATCGACTAATAATAATAATTCTTCATTTCAGGTTTTAAAAAATATGATTCTTCTGTTATTGCTTATCCATTGAATCGGGAATTTCAATATGAGAAAACTTAATCTAAGATAAAATTTTGATCCGTTAGTAAGATTTTTCTTTTTTTTTTTTTTTTTTTTTTGAGAAACTGAAGATTTTTTCGTTGTGATTTAATATTATTGATCTGTCCACATGAATTCCATTTGCGTCTTTGAAGATAACCAGGTTTATTTTTTCATTTTCTTGTTTTTATTTCATTTGATACTACCCAATTCAAAAATTATTATTTCAGACTTTTTGTTTTAATCTAATGAAAAAGACCAAAAACAAAACAAACTTTGTTGCAATTTGCAATTAATACACACGCACACACGCGCGTGCGCGCGCGCACACACACACACACACACACACATACACATATATATATATATATATAGGACATATGAAGTTTTTTTTCGAATAGTGGTCGTGGTGAATTGTTGTTGTTGAGGAATTCTGAGGTTTGTATTTGACTTCTTTTTCATCTTGCCCCATTCTTATTTTTATTTGTCGAAGCTGTAAAGTAGTTAATGAAGTTAGTATAGTATTTATTTCTAAGATTAACAGCAACAAATAAATGAATTTAACTTAGTTAAATTCTAACACTTTATTAAAGCACAAAACAATGACTAACAATATATAATCGTTCCTGTGTATAGAGTCAAATTTGAGAGACTTACTGGTAGGATGGAGAGGATACCTGGCATCTTCTGATTGAGTGATTTCTTGGGAAGAATATTTGGTCAACGTGCAGGTTGGAACTGGTCCGGAATCTATCGGGTGATTTTTGGTATATTGCACCAAAACCTCTGAGCTTTTTACGTGATTGGTATATCCAGTCACGGAAAGACTCTCCCTCGCTTACCCCCCCCCTACAGGAATAAACATATTTTACTGATCCCAAAGAGTTAAGGACGGAAAAAAAGGACACAGATACCTTTAAACTCAATTTTTATTTTGGGGTTTACGACTACTTTACAGTGAAAAGTTTTCCTGGACCAGTAGAAAAGGCCGCGCTCTCCCTGTTTAGACATTATGTCCAGCAGAGGCTGCAACTAGCAGGAGACACAACGCGTTGATAAGCCCTCAGGCTTTAGAAAGCATGTGGGTTCGCTAATTTCAGCCGAGAGAAAAAGGTGTCTCTGTGTTAGTCGAGGTGGTAAAGGCTTCTGTCATACACTTTCTTTTTGGCACCAGGAAGCTCCTCTTTTTAGCCATGCACCGATTCCGCTTCCTGTTTTAGGGAAACTGTTACTTTGCATTTATCTATTTTTTGTTATTGTCTTTTTTAATCTATTATTCAATCCCTATATATATATATATATATATACATAAAGGATTGGAGGAAAGGATTATTACAACAATTGAAAGAAGAAATGAAAGGAAAGTGTTAAGGTGGATTAGTTATTTTCGATAGTTTTCGGCTGTTTACATCGTCACGCTTTTAATCTTGGTAAAAAAATTCAACTTGAGTTAACATCGAGATTCCGACATAGTTTTTTTTCTTTACTGATGTAAACACTTGTAGCAGATTCAATATTATTGCGCAAGAAATATGAAAATACTTATAAACATAATTATTTATCCATAGCAGTTCACGAAGTCAGTATTTCAGGCTTCATAATTTTTATTCAAACTGGTTCTTTTGCTCAAAATATCAACAACGAATCTCTATTGTCGCATTGTGTTTAGCAAGCTTGGGTTGCAGACCACTTTATTTGTGTAAGGAGTTTGAGCCTGATTAGATGCTCCACTATTGTGACCTTGAGCCAAACTAGCCTATTATGTATTTGTGCACGCACGTACAGTATAACCATTGCTTGTCATCATTTATTAGGCTTAGATTAGTTTGGCCCAAGGTTATAAAAAAGAAGTACTCGGAGAGAACCGAACTCACTAACTAGCCCAGCTAGCCCAGCCCGCTAATCATTGCAATACTGAAGGTGTACTTGGTCCCTGTTTATATACTGGCCACACTATGGCCTCTGATCGATATGCTTTAAAAATATATTTTAATTTTTAACAAGCGGTAAGATAAAATAAGACTAACATTTGTAAAGTCCTATCTTGTAATAATATTAGTGTATTCACTATACGACCGTGTGTATAGATTGGGGGACGATCTCCATGTTTGAAACAAATTATTTACTAATAAAAAGATATTTAAAAATATGGTTTTATTATTGGCTGTCCCATTTTATTTTACTGAAAATAAACATACTTTTATTCATTAATATTCGCATAACATTTAGAATTCATTTGAATTGAATGTCTAATCGACCTATCTATCATTGAAATTTTCATTATATTGCGATATGAATATGTTTAACCGTAACCCAGCAAAACAGTATATCATAGCAAGACTTTTATTAGAAAAATACCCTAAAAATGCTTTGACTTGGAACTAAAGCAATTTCCAGCTCGATTTGTAATGGATAATAATTTTCTTGGGTCAAAGTTTGCGCTGAAAGCTTTTTTGTAATCATCTTAATTCTCAATGTAATGAAAATATAAATGAATCCGCCACTCCCTCCTCAATAAAAACATCAACAGTCACAGACTACTGTCACGTGGTCTGCCACTGAGAGGAGAGAGGTAAGATCAATTTCCCAATACCCCTCCGTGTTTGAATTAACAGGCCTCAAAGATTGACCGTTAAAAGAAAGATGAATAAAGGTCAATTCCTCGTGGCCAAAGTAACGAATCCAGTTAGAATGTAGGTCAAGCTATCTGCACTCCATAACACCAACCGGGTGGATTGAGAAGGGGACATAGAGGTCCGTATAGTAGCCCGAATGAATCGCATGACAGGGTGAGGAAGAAGAAAGAGGACAAATGATTGACCAGAAGCCTAAAGCCGGAAGTAGTAGTCCTTTCGTATGAGGAAATAGAAAGAAAGAATTCAGTTTTTAGGACGGAGGTCGCCGTGAAAGGACGTGCGAATCTCATGCCAAAACTCCGGGCGAAGAAACTGAAATAGAGTTCTTGGATAGGAGATAACAGATGCCTTCAAGCTGAGCTCTACAGAATCCCGCTAGCCCGTTAAAGAAAATACTCTGCGAAGAAACCTGTCGAAGAAGCTAAGTAAACCTTAAAACCGTTTTCTCCCTCCACTCCTAAGTGTTGCAATTGTATGCTCTCCCTCTCAATTTAAAGAAAGAAGCATATAGAGAATTATATGCATTAAGAAAAGAAGAGAAATGGAATGAAAAGATTCATTTCATAAACTCTAAACATATGAATGGACTTTGCTACCTTCTCAAGGAACAAGAGTAAAGACAGAAAAGGGAGAAAAGAAAAAGAAAGAAAGACATTTGTATTTAAGTCTTGTCTGCTGGTAATATAACCGGCACCTTAAATATATGCTTGGCCTGCACGTATTAAAAACCTTGTTATATTTTAAATGTCCCCTCGTGTCGAAATTTATTCGTTGTATTGTTTGCCTATCGAGTTGCCTTCTTTTGCATGTTCCTTTTCAGCTTCATTTTCGCCTCAATTTATTCTTGCTGAATGTCTTATTCGCCTTTAAAAACATTATACGGGAAATTGAAATTGTCGACTACGATAAATAATAATATTATATCTAAACCATGTCTTCCGTTAGCCTAGTGGGTAGGAAGATAAGAAGACGAAGTGGCCTGGTGGGTGTGTGTAACGTGAAATTTGGAAACCCCTTGCCAGCAGCGGTCAGTCTAGCCCCAAATTAACCCCCACATTATCTGCCAGTTCCCATGTGTCCGAAGAAGGAATATAAACTGGTACTTATTTTGCGAGGGATCAAGTACCAGACTGCCCCGTCTTCACACGTGCGTAAAATAAACTCCCGTCTTGGGATAAATATTTTTGCACCGTCACACTACTGTTACAACTGAAAACCCACGGATCCCAGGAAGTGAGTGAGTAGGTCACGGAAGTGTGACGTTGGTTGGTCGGCAATGAACGATCTTGGTCTCGTGGTAAAAATTTCGGGGACTTGTGTGGTGTATTGATTGTGGTGTGACTTGATAGAGCATCAGCAGTTTTTGATTTTGTCCGAAATGACGCGTGACGGTTCTCTCTGATCGCAGTCTCCGGTGCCAACGGTATTTGTCGTGCGCTCCACGTACCCGTGAGTATAGCACAAGGCATTCCCCCAAGAAGGAGCACCAGGCAATAAACCTAGCCCCACAGAAGAGGCTTTGAGCATGGGGGACAGCCTCTTGTAGCTCGAGGAGTATGTCAGTGTCGGCCACGTGACATGAATACTGGACTTCCCCGGCATCCACGTCAGGCAGCCTCAACTGAGTAACTGCTGCCTGAGATGTGGATCTGGTCGGGTGTATCTTACCTGACCAGATCCGCCCCATCGAGCCACGACCGGCCGAAGTATGTAGTCCCATGTGCTTTTGTGAACTTTTGTTGACCGTTTTATAGCCATGTTGGGATCGAATCGGCTCCCAAAAACTTTAGGAGGAAAGTTCATAATTGGTTGAAAATAGAACTTTTTAATTGTGAATTTATTTTTACATTTCAATGGTATGGATGCGCGGAGCCTACCTGCACAGGGACATGTTTTATTCATTTTGTTATAAGCCATCGTCCAGACAACATCTGGTTTATGTTACCTTTTTTCAACTGAAAAGTTAGATAGTGGTGTTTTCATTTGTTTATCTATTTATTCCTTTTGCTGGTGAGTGGGTTTGAAATGTATTTTTAAAGCAGAAGAGATATCAGTATATAACATTGTCCCTTTCCACAAACTATCTCACATGCCTTTACTATGTCAGTAAAAAATGTAGCCAAACTGTTATGATGAAATCTGCAAGTAAGTAACTGGACAATTTTTTTTCATTAGTCTTATAGTATACCACGGCAGAGCTTATTGTATATTGTATACAACCGTGGAGGCTTATTGTATATTGTACGGCACAATAGAGGCTTATTGTATATTATATACAACAGTAGAGGCTAATTGTATATTGTATACAACAGTGGAGGCTTATTGTATATTGTTTACAACAGTGGAGGCTTATTGTATATTGTTTACAACAGTGGAGGCTTGTATATATTGTATACTACGGTGGAGGCTTACTGTATATTGGATATCACAGTGGAGGCTTACTGTATATTGTATATCACAGTGGAGGCTTATTGTATATCATATACAACAGTGGAGGTTTATTATATATTGTATACTACAGTGGAGGCTTATTGTATAGTGTACACCATAATAGAGGCTTTTAGTATATTATATACAACAGCGGAAAAGCTTATTATATATTGTATATCACAATGGAAGCTTATTGTACATTTTAAACCACAGTGGAGCCTTACTGTAAATAGTATACCACAGTGGAGACTTATTGTCTATCGTATACCACAGTAAACGCTTACTGTATATTGTGTACCACATCAGAGGCTTACTGTATATTTTATGCCACAGTAGAGAGTTATTTTATATTGTATACCATAGTAAAGACTTATTGTGTATTGTAAATACAGAAAAGGCTAATTTTATCTTGTAGACTACAGTAGAATCTTAATTGTGATCTCGTCCTTTCTACCAAACTATCTCATATTCTCTTACTACAAGGGTCGGCTGAAGATGACCAAGAAATTTTGGCATGTGATCAAATAAAGTCTGTTCTTCCACATAGTCCCTATTTTGGTCCACTCAATTCTTCCATCGGTGTTGCAGTGCTTGAATCCCAATGGCAAAAAATTATCAATAGATATGACGTCATCATATTCATTTATCTTTTTGTACATTGGATAAATTCTTTGTTGTTACATTAAGAAAATAAGTTTTTACCACAACAATTCAAAGCCCAACAATTGATTGTGCGTCAAATGAAATGTATTTCTTAGTTTATATTCATTATCATGTAATTAGCAAAGTTATCTGATATTGGTTGGGTTAAGAACTTTCAGAATCAAGTTGAATATTTACTTGTTACTTTTATTCAGAAAAGAACAAAAAAAAACAAAAATTAAAAAAAAAAAAAATGAATCATTTTTTTCTGTGCAATGAAAACTTTTCTTACTGACACTCTTGCGACAGCCAAGGTATTTCATGTACTGAATAACATTCAATCCCCATTTCAAACCTTCTACACTGAATAAAAATATTATGAAACTAACGCAACAAAAAGTTAAACAATGCTTTGCATTTTCTTAATTTTCCTTTTCATTAACGTTTTATAAATATACAAAATGAAAAATTTAATGGTCGATCGCATACTCGATAGAAACTTAATGGTAGACTGTATAGACACTATAGCGAAACATCCCTGCAAATCTAACTTATTTCTTACCCAACAGCTGACTTGAAGTAGAACATTTTATCTACTAATAAACTGTAGGTAGTATACGACAGGAAAAACTTAATGATAGGCTGCATTCTAGAGTTGAGGTTCATGCTATATAATATACTTCAGTATTGGCTTATGATAGATTATATACTACTTTAAAGGCTTTGGGTAGATTACATGCTACAGTATTGGCTTATGATAGATTGTATACCACAGCACTGGCTTATGATATACTTTTATGACTCTTTTTGGCCTAATGAGTAGAGTGATCGCCAATGGCCCGGGAGACCAGGGTTCAATCCCAGGTCGAGTCATACCAAAGATGCCGCCTTGCTTAACACTCAGCATTATAAGGTAAGGATCAAGGGTAAAGTGGAGCAATCCTGGGAAAGGAGTGGCGCTCCTCCTACACCTCGGTGTAGTAGCTATTGAAAATGGAGCCTTCGGGTCACCCTCGACTAAAGTCCCCAAATTGGCCTAGTGGGTAGAGTGTTCGCCAATGGTCCGGGAAACCTGGGTTCAATCCCAGGTCGCGTCATACCAAAGTCTTTAAAAATGGTACTTGATACCGTCTTTCTTAACACTTACCAATATAAGGTACGTATCAAGGGTAAAGTGGAGCAATCTAGAGAAAGGAGTAGCGCCCTCCCCTACACCTCGGTGTAGTAGCTATTGAAAAGGGAGCCTTCTGGTCGCCTTTGACTACAGTCGCCAACTTTACTTTTAGTTACTTAGGATTGATTAAAAGATGTTTTTGATTCCAAAAGACTTCTTCAATTGATTTCCGACGGCATTTCCTTTGTTTGCAGACCTAATTTTCTACTCCTTATTGCCTTCGCTTTTTTTTACCTTCCAAAGAAAAAATGTTTTAAACTTTTAGGCGTGTCAATTCGTTATTCTAAATAACAACAAAAATATCACTCGTCTCAAATATTCGAAGGACTTTTTCGGAGAAGAGTGAAAAACGAGTACAACAAATATTTTTATAAGATGACCAGATTAAATAAAAAGAAAAATAGTAAGAATGTCTTAAAAGAAGCCATAAAATCAGGTGAAAGTGGCGTAATATTATGTTTGCATTGGACAATCTATATTGATTACTATCAATATACATGTTTTTGCATATTTTTGTGTTCATGAGAGCACAGAGCGTAATGGGCTTTATTCAACTACGTTGGCCCGTGTGTTAGTAGAGCGTTTGAAATCACTGTTGTCTCTCTATACCGGTTCCTTTACCATTGCTATGACGCCTTACTTGCCCTACAATTTTATATATGTCTAATGCACACACACACACACACACACATATATATATATATCATTATTATTAAAGATAACAGACAAGGATGTTTTGTTGATGTTTTTAACCTTTTCATGTTCGTGAGTGAGGTGTCACAACAGAGAAAGAAGACTGTGTAATAATTGTCCGAAATCATCCTCAGTTGCGACATCTCGCAAGCGAACATGAAAGGACTAATAAAAAAAACAACTTCAAATTTTTATCTGCTATTTTTGATAGAATATGCCTACAAGAAAAGCTGCTGCTTTAACACACACACACACACACACACACACACACACACACACACACACACACACACACACACACACACACACACCTCTCTCTCCCTTTCTCTCTCTCTCTACATATATGTGTGTGTGCATGTGTGATAGAATATATACTGATCTTGTTAAGCGCAGGTCAATTATTCTTTATTCTATGTAAAAAAAAGTTTGTGTATGTGTGTGTGTGTGTGTGTAATGGGTGTGTGGCTTGGTGTGTAGCTGGGTGTTTGTGTTCATATTCTCTAAACAGGCAAATCCAATGCACGTCATGCATAATTATGCGACCTACATTGCAAATAAAGAGAGACGGAGAAAATGCACTTAAACACCTACCACAAACGTCTTTAAATCACGCACACATTCACACACTCATATCCAAATAGAAAGTTTCTCTTAGATTTAACTGTAGTACAACCATATGGGCGGCTATTTACAAACACAGATGCTAACGAATCGGTCTTTGCTCACATTTCTGCGCCCCTCTGCCCCTCCTTACAATTCATCGTTGAAGTGTAAAGAACCAATCAAAACTCAACACGATGCTTCACTCAGCCACCCACAGCTTATAAAAGATATTCATGCCATACAAGATTTATTCTTTATGTCCTGTTTTTATTTGTATAGTTCGCAAAATCTCAAACTTTATGCCCCTTCCTGCATAAATATAATGCTACTTAATGCCTAAAATAAATAAATACTCAAATATAATTCGGTAAAGAAAAAAAAAACGAATAAAAGCATAACGTTTTATATTAACTCCCATCAGAACAACTTAAATGTTTAACGTGTTCATCTTAAAGTTAGTCGAGGATGACCCAAAGGCTCCCTTTTCAATAGCTACTACACAAGGGCGTAGGGGAGGGCGCTACTAATTCTCAAGGATTGCTCCACTTTACCCTTGATACGTACCTTATAATGCTGAGTGTTAAGCAAGGAGATATCAAGTACCATTTTTTTGAGTCTTTGGTATGACGGGACCTGGGACTGAACCCTGGTCTCTCGGACCATTGGCGAACCGTTGAAAATATATGAAAATGTTTTTAAAATGAATTCAAAATAGCGCCCTCCCCTACACCTCGGTGTAGTAGCTATTGAAAAGGGAGCCCTCTGGTCGCCCTCGACTACGGTCATCAACTTTACTTATATAAGATCAATAAAGTTACACATTCATTATACAAAAGTTGGTACATTTGGAATTTACCCAACCCCTCCTTACGAGTAGGATGCAACACAAGGTCAATTTTTAAGCAGAATACATCTGATTTGAATTCTCTTTGATTGGTTGCCATATCAAAGTTGAAGAGCCATATCTGCCCTACTATTTACCCATAATTAGTGGAGAGAATAGCTGGATTTATACCTTTCCAAAGGGTATTAGTGCTATGTGAAATGCAGACAGCCTCGTCCAGGATTTGAACTCGGGTCGTTCGGTTCATTTCCTACAACGATAGGTTTTACGCCACAAGTGTTCTGGAAAAAAAAAGGATGTACGTGCATAAATAAGAATTTAAGTTTATGACCAAAATGTATCATCATTCGTGATCGCACTTATGCTTGCACGTATGGGTGGTATTGTGAGGTGATTATTATAGACTGCTATTTGGTGCTTGGAAGGATATTTAATCGTTTCCTACTCACCAAGTTCTACTAAAAGCGATGGTTAATTTTTATTGCATATGAACCATTGAGAGTTATTTGACACCAAACACTCTTTATACATTGTTGCGTTCTGGTTAGTGAACGCTTGTAATATTAAATAAAGGACAAACCACGATGTGAGAAGAAATAGAGATATATTCTCAGGAAAAAGTATATACAATAGAGAGACTATTTGTAGACAAGAACATAGCATTAGTGAATACAGAATAAAGA
Organism: Sepioteuthis lessoniana; assembly: GCA_963585895.1. NCBI lineage: Eukaryota > Metazoa > Mollusca > Cephalopoda > Myopsida > Loliginidae > Sepioteuthis > Sepioteuthis lessoniana. The sequence continues at coordinate 109,232,002 of OY757911.1, forward strand.
TAGTCCAACGATAGTATTGGCTTCCGTTATTACGGTAGTAAGTAAGGTGATCTAGTGCGATCTCCAATCTCCAACGCTCTAATACTATTCCTAGGCCTTTTTTTGGTGGGTCCGGGCGCAGGGCCGTAGCCTACACGCGCTCGGCATTTCCCAAAAATGCCTACAGTCCCGTCGGCATTCCCCTTATTAGGGGCGCCTCAGGCACCGGGCGATCAACCCAACCCCCCTGAAGGGGGTAATAGCCTGGAGGGAAGGCCCCCTAAGGCCGTAGGAAAAATCCAGCTACCGAGATGCACCCGGCCAGATCCGCGCCGCAGCCAGCACGGCCGACTGAAATGCGACCCGACAACTGAATCAGCAAAAATCTGCTCCTATAAGAAGCTACACCGGACATTGGCCTAGCGGTTAGAGTGTTCGCCAATGGACCGGGAGACCAGGGTTCAATCCCAGGTCGAGTCATACCAAAGACTTTAAAAATGGTACTTGGTGTCTCCTTGCTTAACACTCAGCATTATAAGGTACGGATCAAGGATAAAGTGGAGCAATCCAGGGAAAGGAGTAGCGCCCTTCCCTACACCTTGGTGTAGTAGCTATCGAAAAGGGAGCCTTGGGTTACCCTCGACTATGGTCGCCAACTTTACTTTTATAAGAAGCTGCTCTTCCCCTTCTAGTCTGCCTTGGTATTAGTAGCTACTGCTATACATGGCAGATGGACTAGTTCATTGTGTGGAAAAAGGTGGGTGATACCCAACATACATATATGAGTTGTAAACGCATAAGTAAAAGTAGTAAAGTTGGCGAACGTAGTCGAGGGTGTCCTGAAGGCTCCCTTTTAGATAGCTACTACACCAAGGTATTGGGGAGGGCGCTACTCCTTTCCCTGGATATCTCCACTTTACCCTTGATCCGTACCTTATAATGCTAAGTGTTAAGTAAAGAAGCATCAAGTCCCATTTTTTGAGTCTTTGGTATAACTCGACCTGGTGATTGAACCCAGGTCTCCCGGACCATTAGCGAACACTCTAACAATCATGCCAATGTCCGGTATAAACTGGCGGTATTGTGAGGTGGTTATTATAGACAGCTATTTGGTGTTTGGAAGGATATTTAATCGTTTCCTACTCACCAAGTTCTACTAAAAGCGTTGGTTGTTTTTTATTGCATATGAACCATTGAGAGTTATTTGATACCAAATACACTTTATACATATATAAATTGTAAACGCATAAGTAAAAGTAGTAAAGTAGGCGACCGTAGTCGAGGGTAACCTGAAGGCTCCCTTTTAGATATCTACTACACCAAGGTGTAGGTGATTGAACCAAGGTCTTCCGAACACTCTAACAATCATGCCAATGTCCGGTATAAACGCATAGTTTGTAGATAACATTTTAAAACGAGCCAAAGCTCATTTGTTTGTATACAGTTAGATGGTTATACATAAAATTTTAAAGTCAATAGTTTGTAGGTAATCTTATTTTTAAAAGAGTCCGAGCTAATTTGTTCGTACACTGGTATTAGTATTGCTTACTCACAGTTAAGTGGTTCCACGTATTCTAACACGAATCATCACCATGTCGTGCCGCTAGCTTGGATATCACTGACCCTCTCTCGCCACTTCTCCCTTTCGTTCATCGCCTCTGGTAGGGGTTCAAGGCCACATACCGTATCCTCACATAGCTGCTGAATGTATGTTCGAGCTGGTCGTCCTGCTTTTGCCCGGCCATATGTTGAGGTACATCACTTATGAGCTCGTCTCTGCTTCTCCAGCAGTGTCCTGCATGTCTGGTTCGTCTAACTTGGATAGGTTTGGTTTCTTTGTTTAAAGGCATATCAACCTTTGTAGGTTATTTAATGCCAATGCTATTCTCCTAGAAGAACAGTAGTGGTACTATTTAACCCATAGCTGGGAGGATAAGGGGGTTCATACCTTTCCCAAGGGCATTTGCCCGGAAGTGAATGTAACAGCGCGACTGGACTACGAACTCGCTTACTACGATTCCACAGTCCATCGCTTTAACCATCACACCACGAGGACACCCCCTCTAACTTGGATAATTTTCGTGATGGGAGGCAGGTGGCCGTATAGTTGGTGCCTTGTGGGCTGTTGCCGCCAGGACTTGTTCAATGTTGCTCGCAGCATTATTGTGTAATTGCCGTCTAGATTCTTCTGCAGCCGTTTAATATTAATCATTTGTTTGCATTCACTTAAATGGTTTAAAATATTACAATAAGTAGTTTTATTTGCTCACACTTAAATGGTTTCAAACATCACTATGTAAAACTAACAATTCAATCAAACAGTTTTAAGCATTGTTGATCAACAATTCAATTTAACATTACTCATTCTTTTGCACTCAGTTAAATAGTTCCAAATATTGCTTTGTGTCACTAACAATTCAATTAAACATCAGTCATTTGTTTACACACTGTTAAATATCAAACAGTTCCATTTCAAATAATTCAGTTTAGCATTAGTCAAAGTTAAATGGTTCCAAGTATTGCTATGTATCACTAACAATTCAATTAAACATCAGTCATTTGTTTACACACTGTTAAATGTCAAACAGTTCTATTTCTAACAATTCGATTTGACGTTAGTAATTTGTTTGCACGCCGTTTAAAGTCAAGCAGTTCTATTTGACCGATAGATAGGATCCTTTCGGAGTGGACCTGAGAGCAATAGCAATAAAGAGATACTCCACATTCCCCAGGGTCTCATCATCAGATTGTTTAGTGTCATATCCAGGAAATTAGTTGGTGGGGGTCTGACCCCCTTTGCAGAGATACAATCGGTGTATTCTACAGCCCCAGCCGACTGTGCTAATAACATTGGTATATCCATTGATATATTTACTCTGAATAAACAGAAAAGAAAGACGGGGTAAAGTCAAATGTACAATCAAAACATTTTATGGATACATACAACAATCAACAACGTGTCCTAAAAATTATACATATTATTCCAAGAAATAGCTTAGTTGTAAAACAAGGCCAGAAGTATGGAGTAAAAAGTGAAAATCGAACTCACTAACAATGGTCTGCTAAGGTAACTAGGCATATATAATTGTACAACAAAATGTTAATTTTTGTAAATGAAAAGAGATTGCAACATTTTAATCAACTTGCAGATCGATGATTTAATCAGTGTAACGATATGTGATTTTCTCCAATAACCAGTCAGTTTTTAAAAAAATCTATTTTTATTCAATTTTTTTAACGAATAGGGTGTCTGACCCAGACAAGAAGTGTAATTATCTTCTGGTTAAGGTTGAGGGTGAGCAGAGTTCAGGGTTTAGCCTTCAGCAAGCGACGTTCTAAATTCACAGACAGCTTTAAATAATTTGAAATGATTACTGAGAGATTCCCTTTAAGCACAAAACATACTACCATGAAATGAAAGTTTTATCAAAATATTTGTTTAACATATATTCATCCTAACAATAAACATCATACCACCACGTTCATGAAACAGCGTTTGGGCATACGTCATACATATTATAAAGATGTACTTGCGTAGATTACTTTCCATATATATCTTATCTCCCACATTGTATTAATAGTTAAAAAAAGCTGTTACATCCATTGTCAAACTTGACAGGAGTCAATTACAAGTGGATTGTAGTGGCTTTTTGAGTCCTTGTAAACATATATATAAGTGGTTAGAACAGCAGACTCCTAGTCGGTATGGAAGAGAATAGGAACGGTTCACAGATACAATATCCCGAGCTAATATGAAAAACTCAGACCTCAGAATTTAACACCTTTATCTGTGAACAGTTTAAGAAAAGAAGACGGAAATCCACAATAGATAAATAAACTGGACAAAACTCACTGGTTTATGTATGTAACATAGTAATGAAGAAGGTAGTTGAACATATCGGTTGTAACTCTATGATAAAAAGGACAAAGATTTGGACGCTGTACTGAATAATTCATCAAATAACAAAAAATGCTTTGCAATTATGAAAATAATAAAAATGAGGATATTCACGGAATAATCCTTCATAACAGAATTTCAGACAAATTTTAATTGAGTACAATATTAACAAAAAATCTTAAACAACAGTATTATACCGATTTTTATTAAAGTTAAAAATAACTAGAATGTATAAAATTACAACAAAGTGAAGATGCATGTAGTGTTTGGAAATGTACGGTTAATTACAATCTGTGTGGTCGACAGAATTTTAGGATTAAAGCGGCTGTATTAGTACAGGAAAGAGAGAGAGAGAGAGAGAGAGAGAGAGAGAGAGAGAGAAGAAGAAGAAGAAGAAGAAGAAGAAGAAGAAGAAGAAGAGTAGCTTGTGGTAATGAATGCAATGACAAGTCTGTTGCAAAAAAGTACGAAAAGCTCAAATGCAGGCGTCAGCGTCTTGACGGAGTATGTTGGACAAAGACTCCGATTACTGCAAGACATGACTTTAATGACCCTGAAAACATTAATCACGCTTGCCCGTCGTTTTTACCTTTTCTATTCTTTCTTCATCTCATCCTTTCATTCATTCTTCCTTTCATTCTTTCTTCCTTGCTTTTAACATTTTTACATTATCTTCCATCTTGGCATCTCCTTCAACTATTTTATTCTATTTTTATTATTCCAAAAAGCCTCAAAGACGATGTCTTTGTAAACCAATCATCCATCTTCGTCGCGTGTCAGTCTTTTCTCTCTGATTTTATCCCACCCTTTTTGTACTCTGATTTTATTTTTCCTTTGTTATACACAGATTTTATTTTTCCTTTTTTTGTTACGCTGATTTTCCTTTTTCTTTTTTCTTTTTTTTGTACTCTGATTTTCTTTTTCCTTTTTTTTTTTGTACTCTGATTTTATTTTTCCTTTTTTTGTATACTCTGATTTTCTTTTTCTTTTTTTTTTGTACTCTGATTTTATTTTTTATTTTTTTGTACTCTGATTCTATTTTTCCTTTTTTTTTGTACTCTATATTTTTTTAGCTGTCATTAGCGACAAGATTGAATGATCAAGAAGTGTGTATGCTCTACTGTCCTTCGATGATTTGGTTTCTTTGTTTAATGGCATATCAACCTTTGTAGGTTATTTAATGCCAAAGCTATTCTCCTAGAAGAACAGTAGTGGTACTATTTAACCCATAGCTGGGAGGATAAGGGGGTTCATACCTTTACCAAGGGTATTTGCCCGAAAGTGAACGTAATATCACGACTGGAGTACGAACTTGCTTACTACGATTCTGCAGTCTATCGCTTTAACCATTACATCACAAGGACACCCCACTGTCCTTCGAGTTGCATCGCATATCTACCAAAAAACAATGAGTTATCAACTCATAATTTGTTCAATGGCGCATGCGCACACACATTCATAAACACACACGAAACTGCGCGCGAGCGCGCACACACACACACACACATGTATATATAGGATATTTCACAACTTCTGAAACAAAGCAGTTTCTTCTCAAATCACACGTTGATTTTATTCTCTTTCTCTTTTCATGTTATTGCTGGGAAATAGTTAACATTTTGATTCCACCAAATATAGTAAAACCATGCCTAGAATGATGATGCAGAAAATCTTTTGTGTGAAGACATAGGTCTTTCAAAATTGATCAAACAAACGGAGGTTCTTCAACGTTAACATCTACCAGGGTAACCCTGACACATTTGCTATATTGAAGGTAGCCATTACTGTGAAGATTCAAGTGATCCCCAAAGAGGAATGTGCAAGGGTTATCAACAACTTTGCACGCTGCATTCAATAGAGCCATTTAATTACTGGCGGGCATCTGGAGAAATTACTCTTCGTCTCCTCTTGACATTTCTAGTTCATGTTTTAGACTAAATTACATTTTAAAAATGTAATTTTCATTACTCTCTTTTGTGACACTTAATTTGAGCCCAGCCATTTTGTTTCGAAAATGGTGAAACACCCGATATATATATATATATATATATATATATGTGTGTGTGTGTGTGTGTGTGTGTGTGTTTGTAAAGTTCACAACGGTAGTTGAGGGCGACCCGAGGGCTTCCTTTTCATTAGGCACTACACCGAGGTGTATGGGAGGGTGCTACTCCTTTCCCTGGACTGCTCCACTTTACCCTTGATCCGTACCTTATAATGCTGAGTTTAAGCAAAGGGGCATCAAGTCCCATTTTTTGAGTCTTTGGTATGACTCGACCTGGGATAGAACCTCAAGTCTCCTGGGCCACTGGCGAACACTCTACCCATTAGACTGCTAGACCGGTTAGATAGAGAGCCATCGGGTCGCCCGCAACTATAATTGGCTATATATATATATATATATTAGTTTTTATATATATTTAATAGCATGGAAGCTTATCTGTGACCATCGGTTTCATGCCGTCTTATTACGACAATCATCAGGCATCTCTGCACTTCTTAAACCAGGAGACCTCAGACTAATGGAAACACTTATAAATTGCATACATAAATGCACACACGCTTATAGAGAGAGAGGGGGGTATTTGAGAAAACATCTTTTGCAGGCCGTAAATGAAAGATAACTAAGCGTAATGTGAAGTGGTATGTGACAAATTAAAAAAAGATCTCCTTCCTCTTTCTGGAATATTAAGAGCATTAATATGGCTGTTGCTAATTTGGATTGGGAAATGAAAGGTCGTTCCGTGTCCGTAGCACTAGTCACTAACCACAGCTACTCGGAGATAGCTATTTTCTTGGAAGTAACCACGTCCTTCGTATTCAAGGTCATGAATAAAATGGAGACCTTTGGTGGAGACCTATCAGCTGTTGCCAAGACAAAGAAAAATGTTAAGCAGTCAGACGTCTCAAAGACGACCGAATTTTTCCAGAAGGTTTGAGAGAAGTCGATGAGGACCCAGTAAGTTGATTTGGATCATTAAGGAGGAAATGAAGGCGTATATATTAGGCATCCAAGCACAAGTCTTATGTGATGAGAAAATGACCAACGTCACCTAGGAAAGTTGACGGAGAACCTTCACGATTATGACATCCCCAAAATGTTGTTTTCTACCTCTCCTGTTTTGAATGTTTTTGACCACAACGTCTGGCCGTTTTTTAAAGGGAGACTACTCAGTGGTTCTATAAAACCAAGGACTCTTTGAATGTCGCCATTGGGGTATGCTGGTGAAAATGAATAAGACCAGTCTGACTCTGACACGCAGCTACCTTCAAGGCTTGATTAAAGCCGTCCCCGAAGCCTTATATTTTCATTTTTTTTTCGGATACACAAATATTTAAAATTGTTTCAAGGTGCAAAATTGGCACATTATCCGAAGCTCTACAAGTTTGAAAGACTCTATTCAATCACATGCAAAAGTTCTCAAAAATCTGTTTGTTGTTGAGTCCAAACCAAAAAGAAGGAATCGGGAGTTTTTACTCCAGTATCTAAAAATACTGAATCCATCCCTTACAAAGATAAAAACCAACTAAAATCAACCAAAGGGTCACGCTTAATAATCATTTATTTGTTTCTCGAGAATCAATTCAACTTCGACTAAAATTCAATTTGGCGCGTTGTCGCCTCCAAATTGTAATACTTTACAACCTTTTCATTTGTACACATTTTGCAAACAATAGCAAATAAATTAGTAAAAAAACAAACATCTTTTGTGGGTAATTAAAAACCTTTATATAACAGAAACTGTTTCCTTTGATTTTAAAACAGTTTCTACCTAACAAAGGAAAGAAACAGAAGGTACCCCGCAAAAACAATTACCGACGCCGACTACGCCGATGACATAGCGCTTCTGGCAAATGCAGCCGCCCAAGCCAAAACCCAGCTACATAGTTTGTAACGAGCAGCTGCGGGCACAGGCCTCCATGTTAATGCACACAAGACGGAATATATGTGCTTTAATCAAACAGGCAACATCTCCACACTAAACAGTAGCTCTCTGAAACTAGTAGACAAGTTCACCTACCTAGGAAGCAGTGTCTCATCAACACGCGACTGCAAAGGCATGGACAGCTCTCGATAGGCTATCGTTCATATGGAAGTCAGACCTGATCGATAAAATAAAACGCAGTTTCTTCCAAGAAGCGGTCGTTTCGATACTGCTATATGGATGCACTACATGGACGCTAACTAAACGAATAGAGAAAAAGCTTGACGGCGACTAAGCTAGAATGCTGCGAGCAATATTGAACAAGTCCTGGAGGCAGCACCCCACAAAGCAGCAGCTATACGGCCACCTACTGCCCATCACGAAAACTATCAATCTTAGACGGACCAGACATGCGAGACACTGCTGGAGAAGTAAGGACGAACTCATAAGTGATGTACTCCTGTGGACCCCTTCACATGGACGACCAAAGGCAGGACGACTAGCTCGAACCTACATACAGCAGTTCTGTGCCAATACGGGGTCCTGCCAGAAGCAATGGAAGATAGGGAGAGGTGGCGAGAGAGAGAGTCAGGGATATCTGTGCTGATTGTGTGACATGATGATGATGATGATGATGATATAATAGAAGAACAAAAATCAAATGTGGAATCCCTCTAAACTATTTAGACTCCTTTTACAATCGTTTCTTCGTCAATTAGTTATCAAGTTACAGCCAGACCGAACTACTTAGTATTCTTTTACGGGATATCGTCAAACGTCTTTTAAATTTATATTTCCCCCACACTGCACAGACTAATTTTCAGGAAAACCTTTTAAAAGCATAAAAGCAACTTTTCCTACATCCTTCACCAATAAAAAATTTTAGAAAAAAAAACAAAACATTTCTAAAAATAAGTATATTTTACATTGGCTCTTTTCATTCATTCCATATTTATCATTTCCTTATAATAAAAAGACTGTATATTTATTGCTTGGTAACATATTTTGTTACTTATCTATTTCTTGTTTCTCAGTCTTATAATCATTACTCGTATTTCTTAGTTCTCAGCACTTGTAAATGCCGGTAATTCATTAATTGATTGTGCCCAGTAAGGATATAACTGTTATCTGTGAAACGTAGTATTTGAACTATACTAACATCATGGAGGACTCAAAGGTTGTAATTTGATCTCAGATGATAAAAGAATTGAACCTCCCCCCACCAAAAAAAAAAAATAAAATAAAATAAAATAAATAAATAAATAAATAAAAAATAAAAACACACATTTATAGTTTGGCTCTCACGTGTATTCATCTTTTAATTAATCAGACCGGCCTTCTCAGTGGGTTTCCTAACAATTGTTCATAGTGAATAATAAACTTTCTGCATCTTTAAAATTTTCTACGGAAGCCATTTAAAGAACAGCCGTAAAATATGCCGACTGCATTATCTGCAGAGAGCAAAGAACCCCCGCCGCCCAAAGCTGTGAGCTAAGTATGACACTAAACTGCATCAGGCGGTGAGGCTCAAGTTCTGGAGCTCTTGGGTGCGTCCAGTACCCCTTCATTGTCATTACTCCCAGGTAATACTTTGATCTGTAGTGGCATTACCTGTTAGAGTTCCATCAATGAGTTAAATAGATCTATTTGCAAATTATTTGTATTTGATAGGAATACTTGATATCATATAAACACATGCAAAAATTTAAGAAACTACACAAAAACGTAATATAAACGTACTATGTTTTGCAATTCCCAAACCTCTTGGCAAATGAGTCAAAGAGATCTGTTTGAAAATTATTTGTACTATATTAGGATACTTTATATTATTTAACGATGAGAAAACAAATGATTAAAAAAGGAATAATTACTTGAAACCATGATTGCTTAAATTATCATTGTTAGATTGGAATACTTAACCATATAACAATGCAATGTATTTGTATTTTTGTGAAAGGAACACTTTATACCATATAATTATTTGCATACATATGATTATAGACAAATAAAAAATGCTATCAAAAATGCAATGGGATATTGAAAATATAGTTATGACTTCAATTTAGTATTTAGAAATAAATCAAATTTCGGCATGAAATAACCGATGAAGAATTGATATACCACGAAACAAATATACCAAACCAAACCAAATCTTTCTAAGCAATTTTTAAAACGTTAAAACTGCCAAAACACGTTTGGTCTGTCGTTCTCAGAAAACGCAACAGACTAAATTTAAAACTTAGACTTTCCCAGGCTTGCTTGAGAAGTGGTGAACTTCGACCTATCACCTGTCCATCACACCTCCACACTTCTTCTGGGTCGCAAAAGCGCTTGTGAGGATCATGATATAACACAATGTAGTATTATTCTTAATGTAAAATTATATCATCATCATCATCATGATGTCGTGCTGGTAGCACGGATATCCCCGACCCTCTCTCGCCACTTTTCCCTATCGTTCATCGCCTCATGCAGGTCTTCTGGACAACGTCCTGTATCCTCACATAGTTGCTGAATGTATGCTCGTGCTGGTCGTCCTGCTTTTGCACGGCCATGTGTGGGGGTCCATAAGAGTACATCACTTCTGAGCTCGTCCCTGCTTCTCCAGCAGTGTCCTGCATGTCTGGTCGTAATAATCCACGTTTTGAGTTGGAATGAAGCATTATAGAAATTACAAGAAGAAACAAATGAAAGTCAGATATATAATTAGAATACGAAATCACATTTAATGACAATATTTTGATGATATGCTGAAAGAGAATTCACATACAAATTTATTGTGCTTACAAACAGGAACACAAATATACGCAACGTTTTAGAGATTCAAATTTGAAAACTAATTTCCTTAAGGCATGTCAGTAATATGATTTTGATCTTGAGATGAATTTTAACCTCTGAACGCGCAGAGGAGCTGTACTCTGTTATGGCCGATGGAAATTGTCTTTGAGCGTGCTCCTGAGGTCAACTTGGGCAAATCTTTTTATTCAAAAATTTGTGCCAGTAGCTTATAAATGCTGTGTCTCTTTTAGATTTTATTTCATTTTTTTTTTTGTATTTGGCTATTAAAGAATCCAAATAGAACTTAGAGATTTGAGAACTGTATTCTGCATCCAGTGAAAAATGTATAAAATACTATTTAAATTGGTTCTGAATACTGTGAAAGTGAGATTTGAATCGCTAAAACCACATGTAGTGACCATAAGTATAATTAACTCAATTGTTTCGAGGATTTGATTGGTTGATTAATTGATTGATTTTAACGGCATATCAACTCGTTTCGGGTTATTCTATACCAAGAAGTTAGGGAATTGCGTTCTTTGTACGTTCATATTTATATTTCTTGTGTAGTTATTTCTTAAGAGTTTTTTTTTACACATGTTCCTATTGAATATGAATAATCTTATTTGACTTATAGATGGGACTCTAACAGGCATTACAACTCTGTGTCAGTGTGGACCTGGGAGTAATGGCAACAAAGGAGTACTTCACCATCCCCAGGAATCCAGAACTAGAGTCTCACCCTTAGATGCAGTTTAGAGTAATATCCATTCCACCCATTTTTTTTAGAGGGGGGGTAACATATTGTATTCTAAGCCCCGTCTGTAGGGTATGTGAGTTTATGTGCTAGAACCAGCTAGACTTTTCTGTTAGTTTACTTTTGAGTCATAAAATCATGACAATTATTTTCTTATAAATAAAATAAAGCGAAAAAGATTATTTATACATTAAATCTATAAATATAAATCCCTATAGGACAGTTTCCACAATTCTGAAATCTTTTTTATTTTTTTCCATAAGACCACAGAATGGAGTATATATCCAGGTAGTGAACTTCTAACTTACAACGGTGTGTGTGTGTGTGTGTGTGTGAGAGAGAGAGAGAGAGAGAGAGAGAGAGAGAGAGAGAGAGAGAGAGAGAGTTGGTAGTGGTGGTCTTGATGGATTCATTTTCTCGCTTGGATATCTATAACTTTGTCATGCATACAATAAGTGGAGAAACGATCTCTTCAGAATTTGATTGTGATGTCAAATGAAATGAAAGTAGTAGACGATGGAAAAAAACAAAAACAAAAACAAAAAAACAAAAACAAAAAAAAATCCTTGTAAATTGGAAGAAACATTCGACGACCATGTTATAGTCTTCAGTTTCGTCTAAAATTTATTATTTTATTATTAAATAACTTACTGAAGCCTTTTAAGTACATTACTCTGATTTTAAAACATATTGCTATGATGTACCGTTTTTGCTGGGTTACTGTCACACACACACACACACACACACACACATATATATATATATATATATATATATATATATATATATATATATATATATATACATATATATGGAGAGAGAGAGGGAGCGAAGTAGAAACAAATATAAGAGAATTTGAGTAATAGACGGATGGATATATGTACATATATATGCCGTGATACACGGTACATCTTAGGGCTACCTGTTGCCTCCCCTTGCTGCTTCATTTCTTCTAGAGGGGACAGCTTCTAACCCTTCACCACTGGCCCTAGTATTTTCCCCCTCTTTATCTATTAAGACTGTCATGGACGACCAGCGTTACTGACCGCTCCTATTTTCCTTGAAGTCGAACCTTCACTTTTTTACCCTCTTTGACGGTCAATAAACCTGTTGATAAGTAGAATATTGTCTTCAGAGTTTTAATTCAGGAGAGGCGTTTTGACTTTCCGTCGTAAGACCACACATGTTTTTCTTGGCACAGAATATCGGGTCTTTTCGGGACAGAACAGTAAAAAAGCGAAGTCCTGCCGGATAGGAATGACGTGGTCAAACATAAGCCTCGGAACTATTTCACCTTGTCAATGCCATAAGGAAAAGTGACCACTTCGACAACTTAGGATATAGTTCTCCACGGAGCCCTCTGCCTTCCACTCACTTGAGAGCACGGTCAACTTGTCTACTAACGCTGCTTACGGAAACGGCAGCGGCAACGCTATCCATCCATACCAAGCGACTTAAGCGTGCCTAGGTGAAGCACCTCTATCGACTCTGGCAGACAACAAATCTCACCGGTCTAATTCATCCTACAACTCACGGTTTTCAAGCGGAGCATCTGGCGCTGTCTCTGCAGCCACTGCGGCTGACTAAAACAAAGCTGAGGCTGCTAAAGCACGAATCGCATTTTTTTGATGAGAGTTGAAAATAAAGATGTAGCTCGAGAAACTGAAGGTGGAGAAGGAAACAGCTGCTGATGTAGCCGAGGCGGAGATTCTAAAGGCAGCCGCCGTGTAGTGGAATGAACGAATCAGTCCTAGCAACTCTAGGTTCGATCCCGCTCCCGATAACCCTTGTCCACACATAAGAATGTACTTAGCCGAGCAGATGAGTCAACATTCAGAATTGATAACTGGAACCAAGAAATCAACCAGGAACGTCAGACTAGACAAATTAGACACAATGACCAATTCCCACCTTATCGGTCTGGAGACTCGGCTTTCAACGAGCCTCCTGCCATCAGCTACCACTCACCCACTTCCCATGTCGAAGTCAACAGATTAACCGACAATGGAAAGGGCACATGCCAGTATTCCTCTGGCCTAGTGAAGCTCTTCTCTCGGCGTGAGCTCCTCACCAAGGGTTTGACCAAATTTAGCGACAAACCAGAAGACTTCAGGGTATGGAAACAGTCCTTTCGGAACATCACGATAGACTTCAGTCTCACTCCCAATGAAAAGATGGACCTCCTCATTAAATGGCTTGGCAAAGAGTCCAGTACATATGCCAGGAGAATAAGGTCTGAACATGTAAGCTACCCGACAAAATGTCTTTTCAAAATATGGGACTGGCTTGAGGAATGTTATGGTGCTCCAGAGGTTATCGAGGAAGCACTCCTTAGATGGATGATAGACTTTCCCAAGCTGACAAAACTCTCTAAAATTGAGATAATATGGAGACTTGCTGGAGGAACTCCTATCAGCTAAGAAAGATGGTAACATTTACGGTCTTGCTCACCTGGATGCCGCTTGAGGACTCCACTCCTTGGTAGCCAAGCTACATTCCTCACTTCAGGAAAAATGGCTGTCTGTTGGATTCAAATATAAGGAATAATATCAAGTTCCTTTTCCTCCCTTCCAAATCTTTGTGAGGTTAGTTACGTAGCAAGCAAAGATCAGAACTGATCCCAGTTTCAGGACAGACCCAGAGGCAGGCTGGCTCCCTTTACATGGGAACAAAACGAGAGTAGTATCGGTAAATAAAACCGAAGTTTTCTCCCATATCATCTGACCATAAACGCTAGTGCAACCAAAAAGATTTTGCTCGCTACTGTCCCCGACACAGAGCCCCGCATTTTCTTTTGGAATGCTGTGTCTTTCGAGAGAAACCATTGAAAGAGCATGATACTTTTGTTCAGAACAATGGAATCTGCTTCAGATGTTGTCTGTCCACTGGATACAAGGTGAAACATTGCAGAGCAAACACAACATGCAATGCATGTAACAACCAAGAGTACAACACTGCTATCCACCTAGGACCACCACCTTGGACTACAGGCATAAGGCCTGAGAAAGAGTATCGCGGGGAGAAGAACCCCCAATCACCAACCGGAGTGGTATCACAGTGCACTCAGATTTGTGGAAGTGACATCTCAGGAAAGTCATGCTCGAAGATCATTCTTGTCTGCGTCCACCCGACAGGAAAACTAGATAGACCAGAAAAGATGTATGCCATCATAGATGAGTAGAACAACAGGTCCCTGGTAAGTTCAGACTTCTTTGACATCTTTAAAGAGGACAGTCCCAGTTTCCCATACTCTTTAAAAACATGTCCTGGAGTAGTGCAGTAGTTAGATCCCTCGACAGAGAAGTAAGCCTCCAACTCCCCAACCTCATCGAATATAATGAGATACCTGACAACAGGGCCAATATATCCATATACCTGAGGCAGCCCTCCATTATTCACACTTAAAAATAATAGCCCATCTCATCCCAATCTTGGAACCCAAGACTCCCATAATGCTTCTGCTAGGACGTGACATTCTAGAGTATACAAGGTTCGTAGCCAAATCAGTGGCCCCTACGATGCACCTTACGCACAGAAACTTGACCTCGAGTGGGCCATAGTGGGTAATGTCTGTTTGGGAAAGACTCACAAAACTCCCACAATAAGCACCCTTCACATCTTCATCACCGAGGGAAGACGACACACATTGTTTGAGCCCTGTCCGAACACATTCCAGGGTAAAGAAGTTCATCATAAGGGCGACTGGAGCAATAAGTCTTCCTACTACAAACAAGGATACTTAGGTCGCAATGTCTTCCAACGGAATGTGGACGATGAAAAGGTAGCCCCTTCTGACGAGGATATTGCCTTCCTTGAAATCATGGGACGAGAAGTTAAAAAGGACGGAAACCATAATTGGGTCGCCATATTGCCCTTCAAATCTCCTAGATGCCGCTTCCCACAGAATAGGACACTGGCAGAAAGACGACTCACTGCGTTGATCCATAACCTTGCAAAGAAATATGATACACAGAGACGCTTCTCCTTCATGAAAAGGCGGTTCAAAAATGGCCACGCTGAAAAGTCCCCTCCACTTAAAGAAGAGGAAGAATGCTGGTACTTACTTATTTTGGGCGTGTATCACCCCCCCCCCCCAAAAAAAAAGAGAAAATTCGAGTGGTTTTTTATTCCGGTGTCAAACATAATGGAATATCCCTCAACGACGTGCTGATCATTGGACCTGACCCCAACAACACACTGATCGGTGTCCTCAGTCACCATCATGACAGATATCGAACAGATGTTCCACTGCTTCCTGGTGGAGAGGGAACACAAAAATTACCTGGTGCTGGTGATGGAAAGACCCTTTACACTCAGAGGTGTCCTATAGACAGTTTATACGACCCTCTGTCACTATCCAAAGCAAATTTATCTTAAGAGAGCTCACGGACAGGAACAGTGAATGGAACTCCCCTTTACCAAATGAAGTGTACAAACCTCGGTCATGGTGGAGGGACTCGTTGAAAGCTTTAAACGAGGTCTTAGTTCCGAGGGTTCTCACAGCAATACCGCCTTCCACAGCAGTGCGTAAAGAGTTGCACATCTTTTCTGATGCATCCACGAAAGCTATAGTAGTAGTCGCCTACCTCAGAACCACTGACTATGGTGACATTCAGACTGGCTTCATCATAGGGAAAGCGAAGCTTGCTCCACGTCCTGAATGATCCATACCTGGGGTGGAACTCTATGCTGCTGTCTTGGCGGTCGAACTCAGCGAACTGATCTCCTCCGAGATAGACCTTGTTTCATGTCACTGACTATTAGACAGACAGTAAGCTGGTCCTAAGGTACATTTGTAATAAAACCAGACGTTTCTACGTATACGTAAGCAACCGTGTATTACGCATACATAAGTTTTCTCATCCGGAACTGTGGAGACACGTATCTACCAATCAGAATCCCGTTGATCTTGACACACAGCCAGTGCCCGCCTCACAACTCAAAAGGAGCAGCTGGCTCCATGGCCCTAGATTTCTTTCCTCTAAAAACGAAATTTGTCCGAGGGCAATCGACTACAGCTTGGTTGAACCCGATTAAGACACTGAAATTCGGCCACAAGTGTCTACCCTTACGACATTTTCCACAAGAAAGCGACTTGGATCCCTACGTTTCGAAAAGTTCCCCACCTGGTCATCCTTGACTAGAGCTATGGCCAACCTCATTCACATTTCCCTTACCTTTCATCAAGGGCGAGACACCACAAAGGATGGGTGCAGAAGGTGGCACCATTGCCAAAAGGCACGTACCGTTGAGGAACTCTTACAAGCACAGAATATCATCATCCAAGCTGTCCAGGAGGACGTTTTTGCTGAGGATTTCTTACGCTTAAAAGCCGATGAATAGCCTTTTTAAGGTAGCCCCCTCAAAGGCCTCAGCCCTTTCATATATGACCACGGTCTGCTGTGAGTCGGCGGCCGACTAATCAGGGCGGAAATCAGTTCAGATGAAAAGCACTTCATTATCATTCCTGGGAAACACCATATAGGGTTGTTGGTTTGAGACACTACTATGCATAGAGCGGAAATCAAGGGCGTCTCTTTACTGAAGGAGCTATTCGTACAGCTGGGTTCTGGATGGTTGGCGGCAAGAAATCCGTGATCAGATCCATTCACCACTGTATTGCTGCGGGCCCCTGCCCAAATTCGTCTCCTCATCAGCCCACCTTTCACCAGCATTGGCCTGGATGTTTTTAGGTCCTGGACAATTTCTGCGCGTCGAACTAGGGATGGCTTCGCCAACAGCAAGCATTGGGCAGCAATATTTTTATGCATGAGTTCCAGAGGGATCCACATCGAAGTAATCGAATCAATAGCCACCTCAAGTTTCATGAACGCGCTCCTGCGTTTTTTTTCTAGCCGAATACCAGTTAAGAATATACGCTTTGATCGTGGTACCAACTTCATAGGTGCCTGCAAGAAATTGGGAATCGAATCCAACTTGGATTTCAACACCATTCACAGATATTTGGGGAATCAAGGTTGCACTTGGATGTTCAATCCTCCCCATGCCCCACACATGGGAGGGGCTTGGGAAAGGATGATTGGCATAACAAAGAAAATTTTGGACTCAATGTTCCTACAACAAAGGCAAAGGTTGACACATGAACTGCTCACCACCTTCCTTGCTGAGGTCACTTCTATTAGCAATGCCTGACATCTCCTAAGGGTATCTACAGATCCAAATGAAACCTGCATACTCACACGTGCTACCCTCCAAACTAAAAAAAACCAGGTGGACATTTCACGCACGAGCATGAATTTGGGCGCAGATATACTCAAAAACCGATGGAAATCTGTTCAACATCTAACAGAGACTTTCTGGGGCGAATGGAGGAAAGCCTACATACCATATCTTCAAACACCGACAAAATGGACCTCGAAAGAGTACTACCTTAAGCAAGGAGACATAGTGCTGCTCAAAGACAACCAAACCGAGAGAAATTCTTGGCACTTTGGGCTCGTCATACGTGTCTTCTCTAGTGCTGACGTGCTAGAGAGGAAAGTGGAAGTAAAGGTTTCCAGGAAGGGCGGCACTAAGTACTTGTTTAGACTCATCACAGAGACTGTTCTGCCTATACCCTGACATTGGTCACACATGAACTCATGCCGTTATAGACTTTTCCTCATCAGGATATGAGTGATGCATTGTACGTCAGGCGGGGAGTGTCGTGATACACGATCCATCTTAGGGCTACCTGTGTGCCTCCCCTTGCCGATCCCTTTTTTCTCGAGGGGACAGCTTCTAACCCTTCACCACTGGTACCAGTGTTTCCCCCCTCTTTATCTATTAAGACTGTCATGGATGACCAGCGTTACTGACCGCTCCTATTTTCCTTGAAGTCGAACCTTCACTTTTTTACCCTCTTTGACGGTCAATAAACCTGTTGATAAGTAGAATATTGTCTTCAGAGTTTTAATTCAGTAGAGGCGTTAAGACACATGTTTTTCTTGGCACAGAATATCGGGTCTTTTCGGGACGGAACAATGTATATATATAAAGATTGTTGTTGGTACGACGAGAGAAAAGTAAATATTTTTAAATGATTTCATTCTGAAATATATATATATATATATTAAAATTTTACAATAGAAGCGTTTAGAAGTAGTAAATACAGCACTAAATGGGCAAAAAATGTAAAGTAATATCACGATATTTAAACTATAAAGTAAGTCAGTGTAAAAACTCATGACTTTGAGTTTCACGTCGCAAATACTGTGAAACTTAGAGTCGTAAGTTTTTCCTTTTTTTTTTTTTTTTTTAAATTTTATTCTTGAAATATGTATTTACCACCATTTTTATTCTTTTTCGCCGCGGAATATTGTTGGTTGCTAAACATCTTCAAAAGTTTGATTATAATGACAAGAAACCTTATATGAACCGGATGCGACACAATGACAATTGTTTTAAGCATCATCATGATCAAGTCGCGCGACTAGCACGGATTTCCCAGACTCTCTCTCTCTCTTTTTCTCTCTATCTATTTCTCTCTCTCTCTCTCTATCTCTTTCTCTCTCGCCATTCATCCCTATCACCAATCACTCCTGGCAGGTCTTCCAGACGACATCCTGTGTCCCTACAGAGCTGTTGTAGGTAAGTTCTTGTTGGTCGGCTAACACTGGCACGTCCATGTGAAGGGATCAATAGGAGAACGTCGCTTATAAGTTTGGCTTTGCTTCTCCAGCAGTGTCCCGCATGCCTTGTCCGTCTTATTTAGATGGTTTTAAAGATAGGAGGTTGTTTGCCATACAACTGTGGTTTCATGGGATGTTGCTTACAGGAAAAGCAGTGTACAGTTGTTTCAATTCAGAGTTTCTTTCTCTTAACTTGGTTTACTGACTAAGAATAAAAAGCCCATTCTATTCTATTTATCCATTGTTTCATACTTTATCAATGATATTAACGCAAAGTGAAATGGAAACAGCCTTTCCCAGGATTTGAACTTGTGTTGCCAATGCTATTTCCTATGACGATTGCAGTTACATCAGGTACGCCCTCAAACTTTAGAAATGTATGAAAATTTCGTCTTGACATTTACTAGTATTTCAGCTTT
Organism: Sepioteuthis lessoniana; assembly: GCA_963585895.1. NCBI lineage: Eukaryota > Metazoa > Mollusca > Cephalopoda > Myopsida > Loliginidae > Sepioteuthis > Sepioteuthis lessoniana. The sequence goes on from OY757911.1 coordinate 109,251,390, forward strand.
CACACACACATGCACACATACACACATACGCACACGCAAAAGAAAGCTAAAAATAGAGACATTGTTAGTACGTGGCGCTGCTGTTTAGCATGACGTCATCAGTTCTGCTGTTGTGTCTAAGAAGAGGTAACGATCTTGCTGTTTTGTACACAACCTGGCTGACCTTCATTCATTTCTCTCTTTCTATTTCTGTTCGGGCAACAGAGCGTTTTATCTTACCTATAAGAAAGATGTCAAACTAGCAACAGCACGTAGCTTCCCAGATACACTCCTTACGCACTTATGGCATTCTTTTATGGCCCACACCAGCCTAGGCTCTGCGAGCACTTCACCAGAATAAGCAACTGGGTTAATTGTTTATCATAAATTCGTCTTTAATTTTTAGGAGGTTTAAATGACTTATCAAGTGTTGACTGACTGTGATCTCAGCCCTTGTGTGACAAAAATGAATAAATAAATAAAGGAAAAGAAAATGTTCTTGGCCCTTTTAATCATTCAACTCAATCTTCAATTCCATACAGATATGTACAATCTTATCCTGACATTTATTTCTTAAACTCCATCTGTAATCCACATACACACACATGCGAACGCACACACACAGACGTATATATATATATATATATATATATATATACTATGGTGAATCAAAAGTTTTGCGAGTTTTTGGCGCGTACCAGTTAGCAACACGTATATCATGTAACTGAAGCAGTTCTGTGGTAGTTGGTGCGCTGGCACGTTCTGCATTGCTTTACTTCGTATATGATTTATAAACCGCACAAATAAACCAGCAACGTTGTCTAATTCTGGAACTTATGCTTTACGAGTTCGAGCTGAGCCATACCGCCGCTGAAGCAAACGAAAACCTTTGTTTCGCGAAAGGCGACCGTAGAGTTGATCTCAGTACAATAACCAGATGCTTCTAGAAATTTTGCTCAGCTTGCAAGAACCTCGACGATCGGGCAAGGTCAAATAAGAATAAAACTGGACCCCAAGCAATAGAAGTAAATCCGGTGAGTACCAAACAGAGAGTATCAGGCGAACTTGGTATCTCACAGTCCAGTGTAGTTCATCACCATCACAATCTCCACAAAGGTACCCAGAGCTCCAGAATTGTCTCAAATTACCAAGATATTGCTAGATTTTTGACTCACTCTAGTAGATTGATACATCGATAGACTGACGTTGCTAGAGAGTACCATAAGAAACTTTTTATTCGGATTATATATACAGAACTGCTGGGATTTGTAATGGTTTGATTTGGTTTTATGACTTATCAACAACTGTGGGATTTTTAATGCCAAATCCTCTTAATACATTGTTATATACCCTACGAACATTAATGGGTATGTCCAATTCCTCATAGCTACGTTTGACACTATTGTGAGAGGGTGAAAATTTCCTAACTGCCTTTAGCTGTGGAGTTTCACTCGGTAGAAGCTGCTTGACGTAAGTGCCAGGGAAGCCCAGCATTCCCGTCACGCAGCCGACCCTCCTCGAGCCTCAGGAGGCCGTCCCTCCAGGCTCTAACCCTCTTGGAGGGTCTAGGTTTATCGCCTAGCACCTGAAGCGTTTCTTTTTAGGGGACTGTCGACGGGGCTCGAAGCATTGAGGAGCTGACAGGCATGTCTGGGCTACGGCTCAGCGCCCGGACTCACCATAAAAAAGCCTTGTGCCAAACTCTTCCGGTTGGTGGGACGTGCGACAAATAGGGAAAATATACTAAGTTGTCACCACTAGCAGCGGTTACCTTCTTCACGCCACTAGCAAGTATTGTATTTTGTTAATGTTATAAAGATTACCATTACATTTCCAACCTCCGTTTCGGTTATTTCTCATTCAGTAACCTTTTTGTTAGGTTACAATAAACATATAGATTAAATATGTATGATTTGTAAACATATTTTGTGGACAACATTTTTAAACGAGCCTGAGCTCATTTTTTTGCACACAGTTAAATGGTTGTTGGTTGGGTTTTATAGCATATCAACCGTTGTAGGTTATTTAACGCCAAATCCATTTTTATACAAATAATCAGTTCTATTTCAAACAATTTAGTTTAGTGTGAGTACACAGTTTAATCGTCAAAAACATTTCTATTTCAAGCTATTCAGTGTTGTCAAAAAGTTCTAATTCAAACTATTGGAAGCTTCCGGTATAGATTTTGAGAGTCTGTTTTAATTAAGTTCATATAATCCGTCTAAAATACAGTTCTCTTTCAAGTAATTCAGTTTAGCTTAAGTGTAGTTTCAATGTCAAAAACAGTTCTATTTCAAACAATTCAGTCTAGCATAAGTACGCAGTTTATTTCAGATAATTCTTTTTTTTACATAAGTAAGCAATTTAGATATCAAAACAGTTCTATTTTAAACAATCCAGTTTAGCATAAATACGCAGTTTAAATGCAAAAACAGTAAACTCTCGAAACCACAGTTAAGTTTTATTTGACCCATAGATAGGACGCTTTTTAGTCCTATTTGACCCTCTCAGGTGCTACCACTCCGGGCCAGAGTGAACCTGGGAGCGATGGCAATGAAGGAGTATTCTGCATTCTCCAAAGCTCCAGCATTTCTAGAACCTCATTATCAGATTGTTTAGTGTCATATCCAGGACACTTGTTGGGGTGGGGGTCTTATCCCTCTGCAGAGATGCAATCGGTGTTTTCTACAGCTTTAATAAAAGTACAATTATTTATATTACCCAGTTGGCTGGGACTGTATAATACTTCTTTGCAGAGGGGTAAGACCCCTTCCCAACAAGTGTCTTGGATATGACACTAAACAATCTGATGTTGAGCTTCCAGTAATGCTGGATGTTTGGGGAAGGCGGAGTATCACTTCACGGCCATCGCTCCCAGGTCCACCCTGGCCCAGAGCGGTAGCACCTGAAAGGGTCAAATAGGACTAAAAAGCGTACTTATGCTAAACGGAATTGTTTGAAATGGAACTGTTTTCATATGCTGAATAGAATTGTTTGAAATAGAACTGTTTTTTGACACTTAACTGTGTAAACAAAAACTACTTATATTAAAATGAATTGTTTGAATTAGAACTGTTTGGCTAAACTGAATAGCTTGAAATAGAAACTGTGTACTTATGCTAAACTAAATTGTTTGAAATAGAAATGTTTATTTGTATAAAATGGATTTGGCATTAAATAACCTACACGTTTCTTATTGTACTGCAAACCAATGTGTTCTCTCTTATAAGTTATATTATTTCAAAACACTAGTTACCCAAAATATAATTAGATCTGTTTTAGTAAAATCAAAACCAGATTTAATTGTATTATTTATAATTGGAATTTTAATGCTTATAATCAAAAGTGAGAAAAAAACCCAGATAACGGAAGGAATAGAGCTGCCAAACCAAGAAAGAATCAGAATTCTCGGAGAAAAGGAAAACTACAAGTACTTGGGAATATTGAAAGCGGACACCATCAAACAAGTGGAGATAAAAATTGTCATTGTTGAAAGGTTCCTTTCCATGACTTCGCTTTTCTTTTTCAAATTCCGTCGTATGTCCAAACATCATTATAATATTCAAAGCCATTTTTTTTTCAAATTTATAATGAATGTTAAAAATCTATTTTATTTTAAATATCCGCATAATTAAATTTGGTCCATTTGCATTCTAGTTGCAAAATGAAGGTTTCACAAAATGGAAATCATTTTTGATTTTATGTCGGAAACCGATGATGTTATTTGCCAATTTTCCATCTTTTTTATGCAGATTAGAATACATAGTTCACTATCCGATGAAACGACTGATTATGAATAAGAGATTGTCGGTAGACAATCAATTATTTTCCCTCATAGAGAATGGGCAGGTCCATTTGGGACTTCGTGAAGTGTCACTTAAAAACCAGAAAACCATTCTCGACCTGTTTTGCTTCTATTCTTTAAACAGTGGATGCATTGTCTCTTACCCTGCCAGGGAGCGGTGGAGCCACATGGTGATAATATCAATACTTGTCAAGTAAGACTTATTTCCATTTTGTACTCTCTCCACGTACTATTTGTTTATTGAACAATATGTGTATATTTTTATCTGTTTGGACACGTAGGGATAAATGGCGAGGGATTAAATAAGAAATTAGAAAAAGACAATAACATGAAAAAATAAAATAAATAATTGCAAAAGTTACAGTTTTCCAGGGGGTCTTTGACAGGAAACGAAATCGGCGCGTGCCTAAAAAGAGGGGCTTCCTGGCTTTTAAAGAAAAACTCTTTCTCAGTTACTTCAAGATACTTTAACTGGGTGGACTTTCCTTTTTCTCTCGGCTACCAGTTGTGAACGCATATGCTTGCTAAGCCCAGAAGACTTAACGGTGCGTTGTGTCTCCTGCTAGTAACAACCTCTACTGAACATACCCACTGAACACAGAGACACATGCTGGACATCGAAATTATAATTTGCTAAAGATAATTCAATGATATTCTTCAAACAGCTTGACTAAGGGAGCACAGCTTTAGTGTTTTTATGGTTTAATTTCCATAACACTATAAAATAATTGACAATACAAATAAATAACGAAACTTCTTTGGAAACACAACAACGAAAGGTTTATTATAGTAGCAGAAGTAAACGAGTCAGAGTGAGAAAAGATTATTTTTGGTGTCGCCGGTTAGTATGTTGGTCCTCGAGTTTGTTGGAGGTGTGTGACTGTAGCAAGTAGCTCGTGGGACCAGCCGCATGGCTGGTTCTTCTGCGCGTGTAGCTAGTAGCAGCGTGCTCTTCAATGAAGGTCTTTCATGTGGAATGTCCGTAGCAGAGAATGCAAGAGAGGTCTGTCTTCGCTACGAGCTGGTTGCTCTCAGACTTGTCGTGACTTCCAAAAAGGGGTTGAAAAAATAGTTCTAGAGAAGAAGAAGGAATCAATGCGCTCTGCCCCTGATTGGTCAGTGTGTGGCCGAATCGCTTGGCAGGGCATTGATTCGCAAGAGAAAATAGATCTGTGACTGCTACACGGCTATTTCTTCTGGTTCAGTAAAACATTTTCACCGCAGTGTAGTCGTAAACCTCGAAAATAAAAATTAAATTTAAAGGTATCCCTGCTTTTTTTCCTTTTCCACTCTTAATTTCTTTACAGCTTCAACAAATAAAAAGAAGATAACCAATGTACAGGGCAAGAAAAAAAGTCAGATATAAACCTCAAAATTTCCAAACAACAATTCACCCAGTACCCGAAAAATCTTAAATGCCTCGTACATGTTGGAGGTGCCCGTGGTGTAATGGTTATCGTCGTAGGAAATGGACACGGCGACACGAGTTCAAATCCTGGACGAGACTGATTGCATTTCACATAGCACTAATAATCTTGGAAAGGTGTGATTCCAATTATTCTCCCTCCAGCTCTGGGTAAATAGTAGGGCAGACTGGTTTTTCAGCCTTGGTGAGGCAACTAGTCTAGGAGAAGGAAAACTCTGAATTCAAATTTGCTAAACTCCGCTTAAAAATTGACCTTGTGTCATACGCTGCCCGAGCGGAGGGGTTGGTAGATATATATATATATATATATATATATATATGCCTCGTACATTCTTTCTTTCAGTACTACTTGTATGTATATTATGTATTGTCATGTGGTCTACCACTGAGAGGAGAGAAATAAGAAACTTCCCCTACCCCTCCGTGTTTGAATTAGCAGGCCGCCAAAGATTGACCGTTAAAAGAGGAATAAGGAATGCAGGTCAACTTCGGCCGGCCGTCGAAGGAAGAAAAGAATGCGGGTCAAGCTATCTGTACCCCGTAACCTCGCCCGGGTGAAAGAGATAGTAGTCCTAACGAATCACCTGACAGGGGAAAGAAGAAGAAAGAGGCTAAATGATTGGCCAGAACCCTAAAGCGGAAGTAGCACCTTTTTCCGTCAGCGGAAATAGGGATAAAGAATATCAGTTTCAGGACAGCAGTTGGGGTGACAAGATGTGTGAACACTGTGGCCAAGACTCCGGGTGAAGAAGAGGAAAGCTCTTGGACAAGATGACAGACGCATTCAAGCCGAGCTATGTAAAATCCCGCTAGCCCGTAAAAGAGAAAATACTCTCAGAAGGAACCCGCCAAAAAAAAAAAAAAAGCTAAGTAAACATTAAGACTGTTTCTCCCTACACTCTTCCAAAGTATTGCAATTACATACTCTTTCTCTCAATTTAAAGAAGGAAGAAAGAAAAGAATAAGGAAGAAAGACATTTGTATTTTGATATTATCCGCTGATAATATAGCCGACACGTTAAATATGTGTGTCCGCATTTATTAAAAATCTTGTTATATTTTATATCTCTCCTCGTGTCGAAATTTATTCATTGTGTTGTCTGCCTATCAAATTGTCTATTGCATGTTCCTTTTCAGCTTCATTCGCCTCATGTTATTCTCGCTAAATTGTCCTATTCGTCTTTAAAAATATGACAGGGGAAATTGGAATTGTCGACTACGACAAATAATAATATTATATAAAAACCTAGAGGCCCATATCTTCCATTATCCTAGGGGTAGGAAGAGGTAGTGGCCTGGTGGGGGGGGTGTAATGTGAAATTTGGAAACCCCTTGCGAGAGGCGGTCAGTCTAGCCCCAAATTAACCCCCCACATAATATGCCAGTTCCTATATGCCCGAGAAAGGACTCTGAACAAGGACTTATTCTGCGAGGGATCAAGTGTCAGGCTGTCCCGTCTTCACACGTGCGAAAAATAAACTCCCGTCTTGGGATAGATATTTTATACCGCGTCACAGTATATATTAAATGGTTCTGTATGTGTAAATGATCTTATTTTTTATTTTCTTCCGTTTATTCAGTATTAGTATATTATGGCTATATCAATGCTAATATTAGATCTTGGTGAGGGCGCCTCTGGTGGTGTAATGGTTAGCAAGCTCAACTAGCAAACCTACACGAGTGAGTTCGAGTCTCATTGGGTGCCCCTTTCATATGGCCTTGTGCCACATCTAAGTAAAATGCTTAGTAAATTACATTAGATCTTGGTGAGTGAGGACTCGATTAAATATATTCGCTATCACCAACCATTACCAATAAGACGATCACGCTATCTTTTAGGTGGATTCTATGAACTTAATTAAAACAGACTCTGAAAATCTATACCGGAGCCTTCCAAACTATATCCCGCAAGTCACGCCCGCCGTTCAGGCAATATCCGGCCCTTAAGTCAAATCCCGCCTGCCATAAGATTTTATCTGGCCCGAAGCAACTTGAAACGTTGCAATGAATATCATGCTTTTCTCCATTGCAATTAAGTAATAGATTATTTTATCACAACAGTTTTTGATGATTGATATTTTATTCATTATGTTTAATTTTTCACTGTTAATACAGCATATTTTTTTATAATCATCAGCGTTCTTAATCCTATCATCATCATCATCTTGTCGCGCTATCAGCATGGATATCCCTGACCCTCTCTCTCCATCCCTTCCTATCGTTCATCGCTTCCAGTAGGTCCCCAGGGCTACGACCCGTATCCTCACAGAGCTGCTGTATGTAGGTTCGAGCTGGCCATGTGAAGGGGACCATTGGAGAAGATCACTTATGAGCTCGACCCTACTTCTCCAGCTATATCCTGCATGTATGGTTCGTCTAACTTGGATAGTTTTCATGATGGGTGGTAGGTGGCCGTACATCTGCTGCTTTGTGGGGAATCATATCATACGGACTTAATAAAAATGATTAAACCATCTGAATTTTATTTATTCATTTATTAGTCGAGTCCATGGAAATCGAAGACTTTAATCAAAAACATCAAGAATCAAAATTAATTCTTCGAAGTGTCTGTCAATGATCTGGGAGATTGGGGTTCAGGCCCAGGTCGAGTCATACCAAAGACTCAAAAAATGGTACTTAAGGCCTCCTTGCTTAACACTTAACATTATAACGTACGGGTTAAGGGTAAGTGGAGAAATCCAGGGAAAGGAGTAACGTCCTCCTCTACACCTCAGTGTAGTAGCAATTGAAAAGGGAGCCTTCGAGTCGCCCTTAACTACGGTCGAGCAATTACTACTATGTTATATATGTGTATATATATATATATATATATATATCAGATAATAATAATAATAATAATGATAATAATAATAAAGCGAAATCTCACATGAGGAGACTTGGACATAGCTAAGAAAGGGAAACCCAACAAGAGGAATTGAATCATTTCTAATAGCAGCACAAAACAACCCCATAAGGACAAACTACGTTAAAGAAAAAAAAAGAGCGAAGCAAAATAGCTAGTGTAGGTTATGTGGTGACAGAGACGAAACGAACAATCATATAATAAGCAAATGTAAGTTGAATAAAACTGACCGGGCTTGTTCTGGTCTGCTTTGTTCAGTTTGTCGGTCAAGGCCGCCTGACATGTGTATTGGGAAGCCTAGTACACAAGCTGCGTGGCAGGGACCGACATTCCTTTGGGCCTCAGGCTTTTACCTGCCCAAGCTGTTACCTACCCAGGCTCTTACCTGCTTCGCCAGGGTTCGGTTTATCGCCTGATGCTTAGGGGAATACCGATGGGGCCCAAGGCTTTTTTGAAACCACCGAGCGTGTATGGGCTCCGGCCCTGTGCCTAGTACTCACAATAAAAAAAGGCTTTGTGCTTGATACAACTGGGTGGGAAAGGTGAAGAAGTTTGAATTTGACCATACGAACAAGTGGTATATGCCTAACTGGGAGTCTGTCCTGGAGAATAAGACGGCCCAAAGTTCTCTGGGATTTTGAGATATAAACAGATTACCTAATTTCGGCCAAACGACCAGACCTAGTGATAGTCAACAAAAAAAGAGAACTTGCCGAAAAGTGGACTTAGTCGTCCCGGCAGACCACAGAGTAAAATTATAAAAAGGTGAAAAGAGAGATAAATATCTAGATCTAGCTAGAGAACTAAAAAGTACGATGGAACATGAAAGTAACGGTGATATCAATTGTAGTTGGTGCACTTGGGACAATCCCCAAAGGATTAGTAAAGGGACTTGAAGACTTGGAAATAAGAGGACAAGTAGAGACCAATAGAGAATACAGTATTATTAAGATCGGCTAGAATACGGAGAAGAGTCGTGGGGACTTGAGGAGACATGCTGTCACTTAAACGCTAGTGAGAAACCATCAGCTTACGCTGGCGCGAAAAACTCTCAAAGGAGTAAATAATAATAATAATAATAAGCATAAACGTGACAGTAATACCAATTGTAATTGGTGTGCTCGGAATCATCACACACACACACACACACACATATATATATATGAACTGTAAACGAATAGTTTGTTGACAACATTTCTAAGCGAGCCAGAGCTCATTTGTTAGCACAAATGGTTCCCAACATCGCTAAGTAATGCTAATAATATAATTTTTGCATACAGTTAAATGATTTCAAGTATTTCTATCGAATACGAATAATTCTATTTGTTTGCACACAGTTAAATTGCTTCAAGTATTGCTTTCTAATATCAATAGTTTTATTTGCACACAGTTAAATGGTTTCCAGTATCGATATGAAACTAACAATTCATTTTAACGTCAGTCATTTGTTTACACAGTTAAACAGTTCTATTTGACCAATGGATTGGACCCTATCAGGTACTATCACTCCAGATCAGAGTGGACCTGGGAGTAATGACGATGAAGGGGTACTTCACATTCCTCAAAGCTCCATGACTAGTTGGCGCGTTCTATAGCCCCTGCTAACTGAACTGATGTCAAATGAATATACGGAATATATAATCGGATGAGTGTTTATTCTTCCATTTTTTTCTTTTTCCCTGGCTGTCAAATACAATAATTTTTTTTAATCCCTTCGATTTCGAGTATACAGGGTGGAACGATGAAATTGTCGCCCTAGAATAGACGACATGATTCCATTTCCGTTTAATGAAAACCGGATTTCTTTTTCTGTTGCAGACCATCTACTAGTTTTGCCAGTTGTGTACAAATCCCAAGAGCGATAGGAACCTTCTATCATGACTGAAAGTGACACAATGTTCAATGAGCGAAATCGGAAATGCGCCGCTGTACAACTCATGCTCTCTAGTTATGACAACAGCACCATTGCCAGCACCCTCAAAATGCAAATCTGGATTGCCACGAATAACAGGGACGTGCCCTGGGTGATGAAAACAAAGTTTGCGGCTACAGTTATGGTCTTTGGTGTGGTTTCAAGTGAGGGCCACATCATGCCACCTCACATCTTCGAGGTCGGCTTGAAAGACAACACCAAAGTGTACCTGGATGTGCTGAAGAGTGTGGTGATCCCGTGGTGCAATCAGGTGGCCGGTGGCAGACCCTGGGTGTGGCAGCAGGACTCGGCGCCGGCCCACAAATCCAAAGAAACCCAGACTTGGCTTCAGAAGGAGTGCTACGACTTTGTACCCTTCTCTCACTGGCCCCCTTCCTCCCCCGACCTGAACCCGCTGGACTACTTCGTTTGGTCATACGTCGAGAACATCACCAACATGACCTCCAACAACACCAAAGCCAGCCTGATCGCCGCTATCCGCCGTGTATTCTTCGAGCTCCCGCCGGCATGCTCTCAGTTCCGGATCCATATCGAGGGGGTGATTGAGGCTGAAGGCGGCTACATTGAATAGATGCCAGCTCTACTACATAATCAAGTTACCTGAATTGATTTTTTCAATAAAAGTTTTAAAATAAAGTTATAGTGTTGTTTTCTTTAGGACGACAATTTTATCGTTCCACACTGTACAATGAGATCAAAGAATGAAATTACAATGCTGACAATAGAAAGGTTCAGCTGATTTAATTTTATTGAATTACTTCAAACTAAGATTCTCATTTTTTTGTCACAGTCATTTAATCTTTTCACTGAATTATTTGAAATAGAACTGTTTTTCGACATTAAAACTGAATTTAAACTTAACTGAATTGTTACATATAACTGCTTGAATAGTTTTAAATAGAAATGTTTTTAACAATTAAACTGTGTACTTATGCTAAACTGAATTGTTTTAAATAGAACAGATTATTTACATAAAAATGGATTTGGCGTTAAATAACCTACAAAGGTTGATATGCCATAAAACCCAACAAACCAAACCAAACCTACATGTAACAATTCAGTTTAGTGTAAGTAGAGTTTCAATGTCAAAAACAGTTCAGTTTCAAATAATTCAGTTTAGCATAAGCACACAGTTTAAATGTAAGTACAGTTTAACTGTAAAACATTTCCATTTTGAGCCATTCAGCCCAGTCAAGCAGTTCTAATTCAGAAGCACAGATTCCGCCTACACACAGTCAAATGTCAAAACAGTTCCATGTTATACAATTCAGTTTAGTGTAAATACAGTTTCAATGTCAAAAAACAGTTCTATTTAAAATAATTCAGTTTAGCATAAGCACGCAGTTTAAATGTAAGTACGGTTTAATTGTCAAAAAAATTTCTATTTCAAGCTATTCAGTTTAGTCAAACAATTCAGTTTAGCATAAGTATACTGTTAGTTCTATTTAACCCATAGATAGGGACCTATCAGGTGCTACCACGCCGGGCCAGAGTGGACCTGGGAGCAATGGCAATGAAAGGGTGCTCTGTATTCCCCAAGGCCCCATCATTACTGGGACTTCACCATCAGATTTAGTGTCATATCCAGGACACTCGTTAGGGGTGGGGGGGGTCTTACCCCTCTGCAGAAGTGCAGTCAGTGTATTCTACATCCCCAGCCAACTGGGCAATACACAGAGTTAAATGACAAGCATTTTTTTTTCAAATAATTCAGTTCAGCATAGCATAAACACGCAGTTTAAATGCAAAAAGCACAGGTTAGATAGGACCATAGATAGGACCCATATCAAGTGCTACCACTCCGGGCTAGAGTGGACCTGGGACCGATGGCAATAAAGGGGTACTCCGCATTCCCCAAAGCTCTAGCATCACTGGAACCTCACCATCAGATTGTTTAGTGTCATATTCAGGACACTTTTTGGGGGTGGGGTTTTACCGCTCTACGGAGAAGCAGTCGGTGTATTCTACAGCACCAGCCGATTGGGCATTCATTTACTTGGGATTATTGTTATTAGTTATTTGAAACCATGCAGCCGTTGGCAAATTATTTGTATTAGATTGGAATACTTGATAAATAGAATTATTAATGCTAAATATAAATACTTGAAACCATTTTACAGTGTGAAAACAGATTAATATTTCATAGAATTGTTAGTATTATATACCAATACTTGTAATTATTCAAGTGTTTGCAAACAAATGAGCTCGAATAACTCGTTTAGAAATAAAGTTACCAACAAACTATTCGTTTACAAATCATATATACAGGGTGCGGAAGCAAAATATGGAATAATTCATATGTGTGTGTGTGTGTGTGTGTGTGTGTATAATCTGTAAGTGTATAGTTTATTAGTAACATTATCTTTAAACGAGTCAGAACTCATTTGTTTCCATAGTTAAATGGTTTTAAGTATTGCTATCCAATACTAATAATTCTATTTAATATTAATCATTTGTTTTCACACAGTTAAATGGTTTCAAGTATTGCAATCCAAAAGTAATAGTTCTATTTGCACACAGTTAAATGGTTTTGAGTTTTCCTATCTAACACAAATAATTCTCTTTAATATTTGAAATAATCCCTAGTAAAAAAATTGAACAATTCTGTTCGACCCATAGATGGGACCCTATTGGGTATTACCACTCTGAGTCAGAGTGAACTTGGGAGTAATGGTAATGTGGGGGGTGCACCATATTCCCTAAAGCTCCAGGATTGAAACCTTACAATCAGATGGTTTAGTGTCATAATTCATGTTCGGGGGGGGGGCGTCTTACCCCTCAGTAGAAATGCAGTTGGCGTATTCTTCAGCCCCATTGCAGTCGACAGGGTGAATGGAATATATGTTTTAATTTACTCAAGTTTAAATTTACAAGTAATTTAAACTGAATATCAGTTAATAATCGCACATATAGATTAATTCAGACACAGGTTCCAAAACAAGGTACTCTGACCCCTGGGACGTACTGTACCTTGGTAAAATCAGTATCTTCCTTCAGAATGGTGGAATTTTATTTCCCGTTACTATCTGTATCTTTCAGACTCCTCATAGGGTATAGGGTCGCAGTCACACGATCTCTGTGATGGTGATGTGGTTTCAGTAACAAGCAGTTTTTTATGAGGTGGAGTTGTTAGCCTTACGTCTCCTGATTTTGAATTCAATTTTCCTTTTTCTAGACGGATTGCCTAAGCAAGAATAATGAAAGGCCGATTTTGAAAAGACAGTCGATTGAAAGGGTAGACAGATTGATCATCTAACTTTCAACAAGTGACCCTTGGTCAATAAGTGTTTATATGTTTGTATTTACATAACTCTTTCACCACAGGTAGAATGAGATACAAGGTCAACTTTTAAGCAGAGTTTAACAGGTTTGAATTCAGACTCTTCTTTAATCTCGACCGGTTGCTACACCAAAGTTAAAAACCCCAGTCTGTCCTACTATTTTCCCATAGCTAGAGGAAGAATAGTTGAACACATACCTTTCTCAAGAGTATTAGCGATGTGCGAAACGCAAACAGCCTCGTCCAGGATTTTTAAACCCGCGTCACCGTCTCCGTTTCGTACGTCAATAACCGTTACACTACAAGCTCATCCCGTAGACAGAGAGCTTTAACTATGGAACAGAAGCGATTTATATTCATTTTAAAAAGTTGCAATTAAATAAAGTAAGTTAAATAAATTGAATTATTTAATTAGGTTACAAAATTGTCTCTAACTTGTAAGAGAAAAATTCTACAGATACTGTGCTGCATCGGTGATGCTACTGACAAGAGTATAATCACAAATCTCATTCTATGATTGCTACAAGATTTTGTCTCTTACTTTTTCTGACCAGTTATTTATGACAAAAAACTAAACAGAATATTTTATCGTTGGTCATCATACCCAAAGGAACCTAGGTCGACAGGGTCTCTCTCTCTCTCTCTCTCTCTCTCTCTCTCTCTCTCTCTGTGTGTGTGTATGTGTGTGTAGTAATTTACTAAGGTTTTTGCTTAGAATAGGCACAAGGCCATATAAATGGGTACCCAATGAGACACGAACACATTCTTGTAGGTTGGCTAGTTTTACTTGCTAACCGTAACACCACCCGAGGCCCCCTCAGTCTTTCTCTCTCTCTCTCTCCCTATCTCTCTCTCTCTCTCTATATATATATATATATATATATATATATATATATATATATATACCCTGTCGGTGGTGTTTAGAATCACCTGCAGAGAGGTAAGACTCCTCTCAAAAAGGGAGTATCCTGGATATGATACTAAAATGGATTTGATAGTGAAGCTCAAGATTTGTGGATTGGGGAGTACCACTTCATTTCCATTACTCCCAAATCCACTCGGACGCGGAATTATTGTACATGAATGGATCAAATAAGTCTTTAAGATCTGAAAGGATTAAATCTTTTAGACCCGAATGGATCAAATAAAATTTTAGATAGGAATTCTTGGTATCACAAACCCATATGCAAAAATGAAAAAAACACTTGAGAAAGAACTATACAAAAAATGTAAATAGGAATATACGATGAAGGTGATTCCCAAACCTCTGGGCATGAAATAATCCAGGACGGGTTGATATGGCATTAAAATCAATATTCTATAGTTGATCGTCATGCCTAAAGTTTTCTAGGTTGGCATGGTTAGCATGTACGAGGGTGGGCTGAAAATTTAAAAGGCTAAAATATAAATATATACTGTTTCTGGACTTATGGGATATCCAAGCACTGCAACACCACTGGAAGAAGTGCTTGAACCACAAAGAGGACTGTGGAAAAATAAACCTAATTGGATCACATTCCATGAAATTATCTTGTTCAGTCTATGGACTTTCCTACTGACTCAAGAAATTATCTTTCTCTTTCTCACTTTCTCTCTCTTTCTTTCTCTCTCTCTCTCTCTCTCTCTCTCTCTCTCTCTCTCTCTCTCTTAATGTGCAATGATGTCGAGGTCTGACATTTTATCCATTATTTTCTTATGTTTTTGATTGTTCGGTGAGTAAAGATCTGACTTTTGAAATGTAAAACTAAAACTGAAAAAAGAAAAAAATGTGTTCATGATTGTGGTTTACAACTAAGAAAGCCAACCAGGAAAATCCGGGTTTTGAGTATTTTTTAAAGATTAAGATTACTAGTCTTTCTTTTTTTTTTTACTTTTAGAATACGGTTACTTGCTGAATAACAAGGAAGTCGACAAAAAAGTCTTCCTTATTGTTGTAATGGTGGGGTTTGGGGGGGTTTCTCTCGTAACATCCTTATCTTGTAGTTTACGTTGTTTTTTTTAAAATTCTGATTAGCTTTGTCTACTCCACGCTCTTATCCAGGTTCTCATTAGTATTTTGAATGATATAATTTGCTAAAATAAAAATGGTACGATTGTAAAATCTTGGTTTCTCTGGTTTTCTTAACTTTATGTAAAAAGAGACAATAATTGAATAAAGTTTTCTGTTCCGTATTTCTTGGTAGCAGGGGGAAAATTGGTAAGTATGGTTACGGACTAAATGTTAGATTTGTTGTTTGCGGTTTATCAAATACCAAGTTAGATTGCTCACACGCTCCAGTTTATTTAAGTCGTTTGTATTTTCAAACATCGCCATTTTGACATTAAAAATGCATTGAATCAAGGCTATAACCGAAAATTACCCTTTAAATAATATATTTTGCATACTTGTTCTTCATGATTCACGACAAGGTAACTGGCCATATCTCTAAGACATGTGTAGACAGTTGTGTTCGGTCTTTAAGCTACCAAACTTACGGTTGTTAGTATCCCTGAGTGTCTCACCACAGACCGAAGTTTGATTCCTCGTCTGAGAAGCGTAACCAGTTTCATGCGTTTACTTTTCATGTGGATGAGTATTGATCTACAAAATCAGAGATAAAAAGAATATTCGAGGTTTCATTGGTTATTGTCAAACGCGCCAAAGTTGATGGTCTTTGGCTGTTGCTGAAAAAATTTATGACACAATTAAAAATTTCTCGTCCAGGATGTATCTTTTCCGAATTTGTGTGTTGAGAAAAGAATCTAGCTCTATTAATCAACGAGATTGAAACCTTTCGATACTTCTCGGCTACTGTTACCGTCTCAAATTTATCTAAAAATGGCCGCTGTACCAACTGAATTTGTCGAGGAACAAGAGAAAAATACAAAGTTGGTCTATTTAAGTAATGAGATTGAGTAAAAAAATCCATTTAGTTACAAATTAAGTTTACCTCCTTAAAACAGTTCTCTTGGGAAGCTATAGAATGAGAAAAACTTTGTCGCCACTCCTTTAAACAGATTTGTTTCTTTGGTTAATGGCATATCGACCTTCCTGGGGTATTTAATGCCAAAGTCTCCCTTGTAAAAGAACAGTAGTGGTACTATTTAACCAATAACTGGGAGGGGGATAAGAGGGTTTGCAGCTTTCCCAAGGGACTTAGTCTGAAAGTAAACGCAATATAACACGACTAGAGTTCGAACTCGCTTACTACACTGTCCAGTATGTGAGTAACTGCACCACAAGGATTTATCTTCTTTTCAATAGAAGTCGGACTCTTCAATGGACACCACTTTCAATTCGTTTGTCACGATCTATTGCGTGCTCTCAACATTTCCCATATGGCTGAATTTTGATTTGTAAGACCGGAAATAGGAATAGGAAAGTAAGAAGTTTTGATATGGCAAGAATATTTTATTTGGGCCAAAACTCGTTCACTGGGAGTGTCTTGACAACAATCAGACTTGTCAGGATTGCCACCATAAAAAATAAAATAAAAACTCGCTCTCTTTAATTTCTAGAGTGTCCTAAAATAATCGTAGATATTTCATCTCTATTTTCAGTACATTTTTTAAAACGACTGTTTGGATTACCGAATTAAAGGTTGATCGAAAAATCATGTTATTATCAATCTTTGACAAATGGAATTATTAGAATTCGAACACTGTCTTAAAAATGTTGAAAATTCCTTATCGTAACTTTAGTCCCCCCAAATACTTCCTGACAGGGCGTGTCGTTTTGTCATTGGTGGGTGTATACGTGTACAAGCGAGAGTAAGTAGGTTAATAAATGACACGTGGACATTCAGAGAGTGGGGATGTTGCGTCAAATAAAATTATGATCAAGGAATAATATTGAAAGACAGACTGAACCCCACATAAAAATATATCGTAATAGTATAATATGATATGATATGATAGAATATGATATAATATAATATAATATAATATAATATAATAGAAGAAGTTAATCTAATAATATTGTAAGACTGTAAATCATATAAACATTTATTGTAAATACATATTATACATATGGTGATTTAATATAATGATATCGAAGGAGAGACTGCTCTTCACAAAAATACATCGTGATAATATAATATAATATAATATAATATAATATATATGGTAATTTAATATAATAATATTGACAGATAGACTGTAAGTCACATAAATATTTATCGCAATAATATAATATACGGAGTGCGGAAGCAAAATATGGAATAATTTTTTAGATTTTTTCTTTTAAGTCTAATTACTCAATTTAAAAAAAACAAAAAAAAAACGCGACGAATCTAAATTTTCATAACCAGCTGTATTATTCAAGTATTTAAAAGAAACAACAAAAAATCTATGATTTTCTTTACGCCAAAACCAAGCCAAAAAAATTTCAAAATAATTAGAGTTTCTTATAGCCTCCACCAAGCACAGACCATAACGCCTTAATTATGCTATATGGGGTGTTTTAGAAAACAAAACAAATGCAACGTTCCATCCAAATATTGGTTCGCTTAAGACTGCTATTGAGGAGGAATGGAATGAAATGTCTGATGAATTTATTTTGAAAACATGCAAATCGTTTCGAAGGTGTGTTGATACAATAATTGAAAAAGAAATCGCGGCCATATTGAGTAAATTAACTGTTTTGTGTCTAACTTCTTATTTTGTTGTTTATTTTTTAGACGAAATTTAATCTTGTTTTATCATAGCGTCGTTTATTATTATACTAAAATATTCCTAATTTTTCTTCCGCACCCTGTATATGGTAATTCAATATATTCATATTGAAGGACACACAGTAGGTCTGATAAAAATATATCATAATAATAAATTTGGTAATTTAATATAAGGTCGAATATATATGATAATAATATACGAGGGGCCTTCAAAAAGTTTCCAGACTTTTTGTACAGACATTTAAAATTGTCGTAGACTCTTGAAAATTCACTATGTTATTGCTATACATCTTATGAGACGACGGATCAATTCTTATGATTTCATGTTTAAATGAACAGCTACAGCAGCAATTGGAATACACCCTACTAAAGCCTGATTGTTACAGCTGGTAAATTTCAAAAATGCAATCTGGACGTGAGGACACTTTGGAAGAACAATATGCAATAAAATTGTGTTTTAAACTTGGAAAAAATGCCGCAGAAACGTATGGAATGCTTCAGACTGCTTTTGGACCATTTTGCATGAATCGAGCATCAGTTTTTGAGTGGTATAAGAGATTCAAGGAAGGCAGGGGGTCTGTGAGGGATGATGAGAGGTGTGGGAGAAGTAAGGAAGTCAGAACACCAGAGTTGATTGGCCAAATAAAGAATTTCATGGATAAGGACCGTCGTGTGTCTATAGAGACAATAAGTGCACCGTTTGATGTCAGTGTGGGAACTGTACACACAATTATTCGCGAAGAACTGAAGATGTGGAAGATTTGCGCGAAGTTTGTCCCAAGGGTGCTCAGAGAAGAGCAGAAAGAAAGACGTTGTCATGACAGCAGGGAGATGGTCAAGCTGATCAATTCAGATCCCGCAGTTCTTGATGCTCTGGTGACCTGCGATGAAAGCTGGATCTACTGCTATGACCCAGAGACCAAGAGACAGAGTTCCCAGTGGAAGCATGCTGGCTCCCCCAGGCCCAAGAAGGCCAGACAGAGCAAATCCACCCACAAACTTTTGATGATCCCTTTTTTACAGCACTGGTATGATCTACATGCACTGGGTTCCCACTGGACAGACAGTCAACAAGGGATACTATGTTGAGGTTTTAAGGGAATTCAGAAAGAGATTCCGTTGGAAGAGGCCAGCACTCTTCAAATCGGGTCAGTAGCATTTCCAGCTGGACATTGCACCAGTCCACAACTCCATCCTTGTCACAGACTATTTGACCAAGATGGGCATCAAGACAGTTCCTCACCCTCCTTATAGTCCAGACGTTGCTCCCTGTGACTTTTGGTTATTCCCTAAGCCCAAGGAAAAACTTAGAGGCTGTCGTTATGAGACAATTGAGGAGATGAAAGAGTCTGTGACAAAGGTCATTGACACGCCCACACAAGAGAACTTCGATGGGGCCTTGCAGAAGTTGTTGGAACGGTACAACAAGTGCATTGCAGCCGGGGGAGATTACTTTGAAGGGGACTAGAGTTTCATGTGTGTACTATCAATAAAAATGCCCATACGAAAAATGTCTGAAAACTTATTTAATGAGACTTTAATATGATATGATATAATATAATATATATGGTAATTTGATATGATACGATTGAAGGACAGATTGTACGGCATATAAAAATAAATCGTAATAATATGATATGATATAATATGATATATTTGGTAATTTTATAAAATAATACTGAAGGACAGACTGTACGCCACATAAAAATATATCGTAATAATATAATGTAGATGGTAGTTTAATATAATATTGATGGATAAACTGAATGTCACAAAAGAATATGTCAAAATCATATAATAGAATATGTATGATAACTTAATATAATATAATTGAAGGATATACGGGACGCCAGACAAAACTATATCGTAATAATATGGTATAATATATATGGTAATTTGATATAATAATATTAAAGGACAGACGGTACGTCACATTAAAATACATCGTAATGACATAACATATTTGGTAATTTAATAAAATAAGGACAGACAGTACGTTACATAGAATATATGGTACTAATATAATATAATATAATATATATATGGTAATTTGATATTATGATATTGAAGGACCGACTGTACATCATATAAAATGTGTCGTAATCATATAATATATTTGGTGATTTTATATAATACTGAAGGACAGACTATACGTCATAGAAAGATGTAATAATGTAATATAATATATATAGTAATTTAATGTAATGATATTGAAGGACACACAGTACGTCACGTAAAAATATGTCGTAATAATATAATATGATTTGATATATATGGTAATTTAATATAATAATATTGAAGTACAGATTGTACGTCACATAAAAATATATGGTACTAATATAATGTTTTTGGATATGAATAAGAAAAACAATGAGTAAAATGGGGGGTGGGAAGAGGTTCGTAGAACTGAATCGATACGTGTGAGAATTAATAAACTCATATATCGCAAGTAGAAAAGAAAAGAAAAAAAAAAGGCGTCAACTTGTGCACCTGACAATACTTTACGTAAAACAGAAAACGAAAAGATATGAAATTTATTCCACCCAGACATCTTGTCACGAGATACAAGTGTGTTGGTTTACCTGCCCTTGACAGTCGCTTAACACTGTCTATCTAGGGGGCGACACTATCCATTGCCACAGTGATACATTCAGGTGTTTAAAGGGGGGAAAAAGGGCGAAAATCTTTTTTTTTTTAACATTTCGACTGCAGTTAAGAGAATATATATTTCAACTTGTCTGCGGGGTCATAGAACAGCACCTGAGAGGTCGTTCAAAAAGTTGTAAGCCTAGCTAAGAAAGAAGTGCATAGCCAAACATTTTATTGAAGCAACACACTACTACTCCTGGTCTGTCTTACAGCAGGCCCTTGAATCTTGATGAACTGACCTCGAGACCATCAGGAAACCATAATTGGCATCATTTGCATGCAAGAACATTAGAAACTGAATCATGCTTAAATTATGAATTAAAATTTTAGTTTCATTGAAGACAGGTAGAGCAGACCTCTTTGCCACAGAGTTTTCACCAATGAGTGAAAACCGGCACACGATGGATTGTTTGGTAAGAGATAGCAAAATTTGAAAAAGGAAAATAAATGTATCGGGATTTACTGTTGTGATGAAAACAACAATATGATCTCTACTTCAAATAATTCGAAATATAATTTCACTGATTTATACCTAAAATTCAAATAATTTTCCGTCTTAGGAATACTATGGTATATAAAACTGGGGGTCAGACTTATTTGGAAATAGTTATCAACAGCTTAAAGCTATGTGTTTCGAACTACAACCTGATAATTCAAATGATGTATAAGACAATGGTATTTTTATTGAAGTTTTTCACCAACTTTTTAAATCCAAGTTTTCTTGGGATCGGTGTGTATGAGGCTAACTGTTCTATATTTAAGATTATCGAACCATCTAACTATGTCATACAGTGTCATCGGGTGTCCTTATGTTTCAGATCAATCAAGATGAACCTTTTCCAAAACGATCTTTTTGCTATATATACATCAGTCGAAAAAAGATCATGAAATAAAATTATAGACTTAAACCATTGGGCGCCTGGTGTGGTAAAATAAACATTGAGTCACGTTAGCAGACTATTAATCATGAGTTAGATTCTCACTAGGTACCCCATACTTCTTGCTTTGTGCTAAACTAAGTCAACTTAGTAAATAACTATTTATATCCTGTGAAGTTTAGCATAAAGCAAAAGAGAAGAGTAATTTTATCTTTAAATAAAAGAATATCTATACTGTCATAGAAAAGCCATGTTCTTTTGTCTTGCATCTAAAACCCACATTTCATTATTTATCCCAAATTGCTGCTGTAACTCTAAGCCAATTCTTTTTGTCTGAGAATCAAATCCCGTTCACTTGGGGACTGGTTAGTGTAACCAAAATTCTGAAGTCTTGATGTGACTGTGAGGTCTAGTAATGAGCCCCTAGAATAATTCGTTGTGTCCTCACAAGTATATCAGGTCCCTTGCGTGACATGATAGTTCGTATCTCTTGCGTCCTTTACACGGTTGAATCAAAACCAGAACAACTTCAAAGGAACGATCAAATCCACTGAATAACTTATCAATAAGGTTTATAGTGTATTTCTTTTACACAAGGAAAAGAAAAGAAATGAGTCCATTTCCTCGGCAATACTTAATTTTGGCAATCGTGATACCAAGAGTATTCTCCTTATTCTATTTCGCCCGACTCTCATCTCCAGACTAAAGAAATATATTAAATGATGAACGTTTTCTGACAATATTCGCTTCCATTTTGCTGAAGCCTTTCCATCCTGGACTAATCAATAGGCTGATTTCTCCCCAGGAAAGAAGCTCTACTGACTCTGACCGCCAAGAAGTCTTCTCCTGTTACATCTCTTTTTATCAGAGGCCAGCCGTTCTTTAAATCTGAACACAACTTTTAAATCAGACAAGTTGGTACCTATGACTACTTAAAATCGGGACAAATCTTTTTCCTTCTATGTCCAATTTAATGGCTGCTACTCGGAGATCAATTTTTCACCCAATTCACTTGTAGTCAGATTTTCAAAATCATTATTTGATTTTAACGCTACACACTCACCATTCCGGTACCAGAATGCAGCTACTCATATCTGATTCCAGGGTGGCACTCAATTACACTGCTCTTCAACTTTTGCTGCCACTGACAATATCCCACCACTGTTTCCTTAATATGCCTCGTTGGGGGTTTGTTTTCTGCGAGGTTCTCTACATTAAACTGACTTTATGTCACATTTTGGCCTAATTGGGAGTTGAATAAATACCTACTTCCTCAACGTGTTAATTCTTGATTGGTCAAACTTTTTATAAATCATCACCTGCCATCAATTTCTATATATTATGACACGGTTATCGTTACTCACGAGTTCAATTCTCACTGTGCCAAACAAAGCTAAGCTTGATAAATAAAACTTTTGCGTTAAGTATGGATACCACATGAAGTTGGCCTTTCCAAAATATTTTGTAAAGATTTTAGAACTGCTGAATTTAAACAGAGAATATTTTGTTTATGGATGAGTTAAACTTTTATCCAAGCTAATCATTCCCACAATCGGTGGTGCTGCGAGCAATAGGGAGCGTCAGAGTGTCATCAAACTTAGAGGATTTACATAACAACAAAATTTAAGTTACAAACACTTAACACGCATAAATAAAATTATACACAAAAATAAGATTAAGTTTTATTGCGATTGATTAATTGACTGATTGATTTTAATGGCATGTCAACCCGTTTGGGTTTGTTTTATGCCTAGGAGTTGGGGGATTGTACATTATAATAAGTTTTTGGGTAGTTTCTTAAGTCTTTTGCATTCGTTTTTATGATATCAAGTATTCCTATCAAATACAAATAATTTGCAAACTGATCTATTTGGTTGGTTTGATTTGGTTTGGTTTGGTTTTAGGGTATATCATCCATTGTCGGTTATTAAATGCCAAATCTTGTTTTTGCATTTATATTAAATATATGATTTTGTAAACACCTTTTGTTGATAACATTTTAAACGAGCCTAAGCTCATTCTTTGCATACAGTTAAATGTTTCAAGTATTACTATGTATTACTAACAATTCAATCAAACACCAGTCATTTGTTTACACTCAGTCAAATGAACCAACAGTTCTGTTTCTAACAATTCAATTTAGCATAAGTCATTTGTTTGCACACTGTTAAACAGTTTTTTACCCATAGATAGGACCATATCAGGTGCTACCACTCCGGGCCCGAGTAGACAGGGGAGCGATGGCGATGAAGGGATATTCCGTATCCCCCAAACTCCAGCATTACTGGAGCCTCACCATCAGATTATTTAATATCATAACCAGGACACTCGTTGGGAGAGGTTTTACCTCTCTGCACAGATCTAGTCGGTGTATTCTACAACTCCAGCCGACTGGGCAGACATCTATTTGACTCATCGATGAAACCCTAACACATACTACCACTCTGGAGTAAAAGTGGACCAGGGAGTATTGGCAATAAAGAGGTACTCAATATTCCTCAGAGCTCCACATCTTGAGCCTCACCACCCGATACAGTTTAGTGTCATATCCAGGAAAGCTCTGCATGGGATACAGTCAGCGTATTCTAAGTTCTAGCTGGTTTTATTTTGTAGTGCGAGCTGTAAGTTCAGTCGTTTATTTGTATCGGAGTCACGTGGTCTGGATAGGATATGTATTATACGTCAACCAGATCTGACTGCAGATGCCGTTGGAAATGGTTATCACATTTTCATATCTACAGATTACGTAGGTATGATCAGGGACTTAGACTTGTTGTTGGTCTACATTTGGAGGAAAACGTAATACAAAATATGGGTATGGGTTTGATTACGCATTAGTTATTTTAAATTTGAAGTAGATCCAATGTGTTCGTTGTGTAGAAGGAAAGTTACAGTTATGGTTAGGTGTGCCCCTGAACATATACACAAAAAAAAAAAATGTTTGAGAATCACTGATGTACGCTAACGAAGGCGAAATGTTTATTTCTGGCGAAATCAGATTTTATACTGATTGATTGATTGATTGATTTTAACGTTTAGAAGTTAGTGTTATATGACCGAAAGAGATCTCTTTCTAATTTATCGTTCACACAAAATAATGATTCCAGCTAGCGTCCATGAGAGAATTCACTGGATGTTATCGATGCTGAAACTTTCTTCAAAATGGAAAAAAGGGGTTTCTGCACATAGGATCAGCGCATAGCGAAATGTCGATGAAATTTGTTTCAAAATAAAAATAAAAGTAATTTTTCGACCAATCCGTGACCTTCGCGGTAAAAAAAACAAAAAACAAGGAAAACCCAATCTGATCCGATCAGAAGAGAAAAACGATAAAAAAGACAAATTTCTTGACAGGAGAGCAGATCAAAAGAAAGCAGACGACAGTCTGCAAACCAGAACTCCAACTGAGAAAGAGAGAGAGACAGAGGCGAAACTCGAAACCACGCATCACCCACATTGACTTTCCTCTTCTCCACTTTGAAGGAAGCTACTACCCGTAAATCACCGAACACCCCTCTCCTCTCCGCACATGTAACATCTCATTGACCGCGTACGCGTAAGTCCAACAATCCTACCACTATTAAGCATAGGAAATTTTTCTACTTTTTAATTCCATATTGTCATGTGGTCTGCCACTGAGAGGAGAGAGGTGAGATCAATTTCCCTATACCCCTCCGTGTTTGAATTAACAGACCTCAAAGATTGACCGTTAAAAGAGGAATAAGGAATGTAGGTCAACTCCTCGGCCTGCCTGTTAATTGGAAGTAACGAATCCAGGTCATAATGAAAGCCAGGAGCTGCTTACACTCTGTAACCGGTTGGACAGAGAAGGGGACAGAGAGGTCAGCATTGTAGCCCAAATGAATCCCATGACAGGGGGAGGAAGAAGAAAGAGGCCAAATGATTGGTCAGAACCCTAAAGCCGGAAGTAGCACCCTTTTCGTCAGCGGAAATAGGAATAAAGAATTCAGTTTTTAGGATGGAGGTCGCCGTGAAAGGATGTGCGAATCTCATGCCAAAACTCCAGGCGAAGAAACAGAAATAGAGTTCTTGGATAGGAGATAACAGATGCCTTCAAGCTGAGCTCTACAGAATCCCGCTAGCCCGTTAAAGAAAATACTCTGCGAAGAAACCCGTCGAAGAAGCTAAGTAAACCTTAAAACCGTTTTCTCCCTCTACCCTTCCTAAGTATTGCAATTGTATGCAATATAGAGAATTATATGCATTAAGAAAAGAAGAGAAATGGAATGAGAAGATTCATTTCATAAACTTTAAACATATGAATGGACTTTGCTACCTTTTCAAGGTTCAAGAGAAAAGACAGAAAAGAGAGAAAAGAAAACGAAAGAAAGACATTTGTATTTGATATTGTCCGCTGGTAATATAGCCGACATCTTAAATGGTTATTTGATCCGCACTTATTAAAAACCTTGTTATATTTTAAATGTCCCCTCGTGTCGAAATTTATTCGTTATGATGTTTGCCTATCGAGTTGCCTTCTTTTGCATGTTCCTTTTCAGCTTTATTCGCTTCAATTTATTCGCCTTTAAAAATATTACACGGGAAATTGGAATTGTCGACTACGATAAATAATAATATTATATCTAAACCTACAGGCCCATATCTTCCATTATCTTAGGGGTAGGAAGACGAAGCGGTCTGCTGGGTGGGTGTAACGTGAAAAATGGAAACCCCTTGCCAGCAGCGGTCAGTCTAGCCCCAAGTTAACTCCCACATTATCTGCCAGTTCCCCCACGCCCCAAAAGGGAATCTTAACTAAGACTTATTTTGCGAGGGATCAAGTGCCAGACCGCCCCGACTTCACACGTGCGAAAAATAAACTCCCGTTCTGGGATAAATATTTATGCCTCGTCACAATATCAACACGTTTTTACAAACCCAGCTATTTGGACTTTTTACTCATGTGTTTCCAATACAATTGCTAAAATTTTTACGTCCCTTCGAGTTCTTTGTTTTTACAACTGTGCTTATTTCTTTCCTTGCAACCATACGCTGATATAATGTTAGGGAATTGCTTTCATTGTACCTTCGTATTTACATTTTTGTATAGTTGTTTTTAAAGATTTTTTTCTGCACATGGTCCTATCGAATAAGAAGGATTTTTAAACGGATCTATTTAATCCATAGATTAACAACTAACAACTACTATCACTACGGATCAGATTGGACCGTGGGGTGGGGGATGGCAAAAAGGGGTTGTTCAAAATCTCCAGATTTTCAGAACTGGGGCCTCTCCATCAGATGCAGTTTAGTGTCATATCCAGTGCACAAGACAGGCAGAGATATAATATCAATACCCATCTTGGAATCAACCAGGGAAAAGTGAAACATAATTATGTTATTTACTAAGCTTTCCTTAATTGTGACACAAGGCCAGATATATGGGGCACCCAGTGAGACGCGAACTCACTAATAAAAATTGATAGCTTGTCTAGCTTGCGAATTATTATACCACCGTAGTTGCCTAACGAGAGATTTGATTATATCGAATAGGAACAGTAACAACTGATTGTGATAAAGAAAAGCGCAAATTTATTGGCAAAAGTACAAAGCACCAACAACAGTTTAATAAGAAAATTATGACGAAGTTTTTCTTCAGTTCTACTGCTTCTCGCTGCACATCATGTTGGCAAGTTTAATAGCGAACCAGTGATACAACTACTGCGTCAGAAAGAGAAAAAAAGTTTATCCTCCTCACAGTTGGGCGTTCTTTTGCTTGCAAAACATACGTGTGGTTTAACACAGCTACTTGTAGAATGTATTTCATTGAAGGACGCAACCCTAAACGTCGGAGAACAGAAATTTAGCCGCGCGTAAAATTTATGCTATTGTACAGGGTGTGTCATAAAGACTTTTCTATCAAATGATAATATCTCAAATTTAGGTTTTGACCTTGACTTTACACAGAGCATCTTCTGTTTCTTTTTATTTGTTTTGTTTTTGTGTAGATTCCAATGTCTATTCCAAACAAGAACCCAGTCGGCTGGAGAAGAGGCTATAGAATACGCCAACAGCATCTCTGCATGTGGATATGACACTAAACCATCTGCTGGTGACGCTCCACTCCCGGAGCTCAGGAAGATGAAGAGTAATCTTTCAATGCCATTACTCCCAAGTCCACTTTGATCCGGAGTGATAGTACCTGTTAGGGTCCCACCTATGGATCAAATAGAACTATTTAAGCATTTAACAGAGTGCAAAGAAATGACTGACGTTAAAATGAATTGTTAGTGTTACATAACGATGCTTGGAACCATTTAACTGTGTGCAAATAAAATTCTTGGTGTCCGATAGAAGTACTTGAAACCATTTATGTGTGTACAAAACTGAATTATTAGTATTATATCATATTTACCAACTCCTCCGCTCGGGCAGGATATGACACAAGGTCAATTTTTAAGCGGAGTTTAACAGGTTTGAATTCAGAGTTTTCCTTCTCCTAGACAAATTGCCTCACCAAGGCTGAAGAACCCAGTCTGCCCTATTATTCACCCATAGCCGGAGGGAGAATAATTGGATTCATACCTTTCCCAAGGGTGTTAGTGCTATGTGAAATGCAATCAGTCTCGTCCAGGATTTGAACTCGTGTCGCCATGTCCAATTCCTACGACGATAACCATTACACAACGGGCATTGGTATTATATAGCAATACATGAGACCATTTAACTGTGTGCAAACAAATGAGCTCAAGTTTGTTTAAAATATTACCTACAAACTATTCGTTTACAAATCATATATAGTAAAGTAAAGTTAGCGACCTTAGTTGAGGATGACCCGAAGGCTCCCTTTTCGATACCTACTACACCAAGGTGTAGGGGAGGGCGCTACTCCTTCCCCAAGATTGCTCCACTTTACCCTTGATACGTACCTTATAATGCTGAGTGTTAAGCAAGGAGATATCAAGTACCATTTTTAAGTCTTTGGTATGACGCGACCTGGGACTGAACCCTGGTCTCCCGGACCATTGGCGAACACTCTAACTACTCGGCCAATGAACCAGTTACAAATCATATATACTTAATATAGATTTATATTTATAAAGAGGATTTGACATTAAATAACTTAAAAGGGTTGATATGCCATAAAACACCCAACCTATTTCAAACAGGTGTCAGATTATCTCTCTCGTCTGCCAAAGAATTTCTACTAATAATCTCAAGATGGTGACGCTATTGAGTTACCATAACAATAGAGTTTAGTATAAAATAAAAATCCCACTTATTTTCTTCACACAATAACCTTGAAGCAAGGTCTGTTCTTACTTCGCTCTTCAAAGGGATGTCTGTCTCCTACGACTCGTAGTTCTTTGAACACGACACTACAAAATAGAACACAGTATACCATGCTGTTAGCTTACTTTCATACTTACAAGCATGCTAAATAATTACACTCAACCAACAACTAAAAGAACTCTTCTCAAATCCTGTAAGTCTCTCATAAACTTTCATACATCTTTGAAACTTCATACACACGTACGTGCCATAAGGAATCTTTTCTATAGACACATCTTCATTCATGTATTGGTTTTACGAGTAAGACAAAATGTTATTTTATTCAGCTTTGATTGAGGGGTGCAATTTGTAATTTACGTTAATGTTTAGTTTTTTTTTTTTTTTTTTTTTTTTTTTCGTGTGTTTGTTTTGTTTGTTTTTGCCTTTCAGAATTACACCACGCGCGCAGACGCCCATGTCAGTAAACAGACACACAATGAGAAATTAAGAACACATTTTGTGACGACTTGAATGAAAAACAACCCCCCACCCCCAAGTACCCCCAACATATACATGGCACACACAAATATATGGTAACTGTTTTCATTTTCCGATATAGTCCAAGTTAAAAGCGCGATAAGGGTAAGCCAAACCGAAACCAAACTTTTTTTGGAGCTTATTTTTCCAATGCGGGTAACGGTGGGAAACGAGAAAATTTTTCGAACTATAACTAATAGCATCACTCAAGTTCCATGAGTGTGAGGGTAAGGTGGGGGTGAAGGTATTCGTATACAAAAGTCGGAAACTGAAATCAATCAGTGGTATTTAGTGTCAAATTTTGATTTTCAAGGCACCTTCTCAACTCTGTTGGGTAAGTCTAACTTAGCACAAGATCAGAAATAAGACAGAATCGAAATCACTAGTAATAGTCTGGTAGCCAAGTTTGTTTACCGTTGCATCAAATACAGCACTGGCATTTTGGTAGGTTGACTTTCAACAACAGTTAAAATTGAGTATAAACACAATAATTGGAATTTATTAAGCTTAACACAGCTTTTCACAAGGTTACAGCTTTTGAGCCCCAAATGAAGATCGAACTCATTTAATATGAATCTAACTTTGAGAAATCTTACTAATCATTGCCCTACAGTTAGGTTCAATTTCAAAGGTAGAAAAGATTCGTGTGAACACACACACACACATACATATAAATAAATATTATCATCATCCTCAAAGAGTACTGACAGCACGGATTCCCTAAACTCTCCCTTGTCATCAATTCCATTCTGCCAAGCTTGATAAGTCCTCAAGACGGTATCCAGTGTCTGCACAGAACTGATGAATGTACGTTTTTGCTGGTTGGCCAACACTGGTGGTTTTATATGTGGGAGTCCATAGGAGAACATCGCTCATGAGTTCGTCCTTTTATTTACAGAGAATAACGATAAACAAGGAGCAGGTAACCTGACCCTTATTTAACGTGAGATTCGGGGCAGATAACTCTGATCCGACAATTACTATTATCAGTAGTTCTATCAAGTATTGACTAGAGTGATAATTCCAACATATATGTCTAACCAGATAAAAATACATTGGTCTTAGATTGTTTAAGGTATCTGCTACCATTAAGAGGTCACTCATCGATATACTAAACAGGCTCTCACTGCTAAAATTCAATGATTGGGCCAAAACCGGTGAGTTCAGCGTGACTTGATAGCATTTGATTTGGATTTTTTTTGTAGTTGCTTTTTTTCTATAAGATGTAATCTCTAGATGTAATCTCTAGATGTAATCCTTAGCAAACTTGTCTCTCAAAAAGACAAACTCATAAGCGACGTTCTTTAATGGACTCCTACACATGGACACACCAGTGTTGGTCAACCAGCAAAGACTTACTTACATCAGCTCCGTGCGGACACTGGATGCAGTCTAGAAGACCTACCGGTAACGGTGGATGATAGGGATGAATGAAGAGAGAGAAAGAGTTAACTTCATGTTGCATGATTGACTTGATGACGATAAGCGAATTCGCTAGGTGCTCCAAACCCGTAACCTTGTGCCGAACCTTATCTGTGCTTAGTTTTTCTGAAGGCGTCTTCTCGTGGTATATTATCTTAATGAATTTTATTCTCACTGGATTTCCCATATTTCTTGTCTTGTACCACAATTAACGTTGCTTAATTTCGGTAATCTAGTAAAAACTGGCGCTTTAAGTGTGACTTGACCGTAAGTGAAAACTGTGTTTGTAGGTTCATTAAAAGACTTGCATAATTTCTGAGACATTCTCTGTGTATGGAAATTAATAAAAATTAATAAAATATCGGTTTACTCATTGACTAACAAGTTTAATCCTACATCTGAGAGTAGGGCACGTTTTTCAAGAAATTTCAGTTGACTAAGCGAAACGGGCTTCGTCAGTCGACCGTGAAGACATCAGCAGCATTTTATTTAAAACACTTTTCTTGAGTCAACTCTACATTTTAACATTGGAGAGTATGAGATGAAGAGCCACAAGGAAGAAGATCGAAATTTAAACAGTGGTGCTATTTGTTAAACTGGTTTGTTTTTTTATAGGGTACACTTTAATGACAATTTCCCGCTTTGACAATCTGGAATGAAAAAGGTATGTGATGTTATATAGTTGGCGAGCTCGACAAGCAGATCATTGTTTCTCAGAAATATCGAATATTTTAATCTTTATCAGTAAATGTGGAGTCTTCGTGGCCAATTTGCTGCCCTATGACCTCATAGTAAGCGAGTTCGAACTCCAGTTGCGCTATTTCATTCACTTTCGGGCTTATATCCTTCGGAAAGGTATGAACTCCTTTATTCACCCTGCTATGGGTTAAATAGTACCACTACTGTCCTTCTACAAGGATGGATTTGGCATGAAATAAGCCATGAAGATTGATGTGCTATTAAACCAAGAAACCAAACCAATCCTTAATGGTAATCCTGGCAATATTTTCTTTAATATTTTAAATCCTAGATGCTTTTTTATCGCAGCTCACTCTTCGGGTGATTATTCGACGACAACGAGGAGCTACACAGATTGAAATTCATGTTTCCTTTTTCCTCAAGAGAGCTAGTTAAACACGCCAGCTACTCAACCAACTGTGCAACGAAGAGGCATTGCTTTACAGAATCCTGTGTGATTACCGATTTCTGTCAAAGAACTCAGACTAAATGGTGACATCATAGCAATTGAGTATAAGAGAAAAATGCAGGAAGGCCGCATTCTATTTCTTCACTGAATGGTCTAAAATGAAGGACCTCAGGAACAGCGATGTCTGTTCGTTGTGAAACTCATGGCACACGACACTACGAAAAATGTACGAATAGAAAGCGGAACAAAGTCAATTTTTAAGCGGAGTTTTATCGGTTTGAATTCAGAGTTTTCATTCTCATAGAAAGGTTAGAGTCCAATCTTCCCTACTATTTACTTATTGCCGGAGGAGAATAATTGGATTCCTACCTTTCCCAACGGTATTGATGCTATGTGAAATGCAAACAGTCTCGTCCATTTCCAACGACGATAACCGTTACACCGTGAACACCTCCATGACACTACAAAATAGTACACAATATACAATGCCATAAGCTTACTTTCATACACACAGACATGTTTAATAACCACACACATCCAACAACTGAAGGAACTCTTTATAAATATGTAAGTCTCTAAAAAAGTTTAAACCACTCAAAAACTTTACACACTCGTACCTGCCATAAAAGACCCTTCACCTTTTCTTCAAACACATTTTCTATCACTTAGAACATTCGAACTATTGTCTTCACCTTCATTCTTAAATTGTTGTGAATATATCAATGAACATGAAGACAATCGTCCGAATATTCAAAGTGATAAAAATTATCAAGCTTGTAGGAGGTGACTGTTTAATTGTTTGGTGGATATGTTAGTCTCCAATTTGTAGTGGTATGTAGTTGGTGTTCATTTATTATTTTTCCCACCATTTAAGTTTAATTTACATTTGGAAAAGGCAAACGAAGTAAAAGATGTGAAACGATGCGGACAAAAAATACATTTAAAATAAAGCAGTACAAATTCAAATTTATAAATCAACAATACATTCAATGAAAATTTAAATTTTTTTACTAGTGTTCTAATACTGTTCGTTAGATATTCCTCTGTGTGTGTGTGTGTGTGTGTGTGTGTGTGTGTGTGTGTGTGTGACTAACACTAATACTACAAAAAGGACTATTTAACAAAAGTGTCCTATGCGTGTTGACTAAGTATTTCTACTGTTTGTTTCTTTCTGTGGTTTGTCGAAATTTCTGTGTTCGAGGCTGGAAAAAGTCTCACCGAAAAAGTATGAGGAAGAGAATGATTGCATTGAGCATACATTTTCGTGGCGGTTGACTGCTGGAAGTCAAATGTAAAAAAGAGGAAGAGTGTGTTGACTCTGTTAGTCGAAATGGAGAGAGTGAGAGTGTTCTCTCTGGAAGTCACAATAGAAAGAGAATGAGTGTTGGAAGATGAGAGTATTTATAGACAATCCTTGTCATGCAGTAGGCTCCAAAAACGCGGGACAAAATTGAAATTGTGGACGTAGTTGTGAGCACTAACCACGTGGGTTTCCTGGATATATAGGTTCCCGAGACTGATTAGTTTACCGACTTCCGCCA
The DNA here is from genome assembly GCA_963585895.1 of Sepioteuthis lessoniana. NCBI lineage: Eukaryota > Metazoa > Mollusca > Cephalopoda > Myopsida > Loliginidae > Sepioteuthis > Sepioteuthis lessoniana. The sequence goes on from OY757911.1 coordinate 109,284,735, forward strand.
TCTTTGTTTCGGGAACAAGTGGCATAACGGCCATTTTAAAATATAGGAGTGTAAATCCTATAAGCTTCACTTTAAAAACTTAGACAAATGAACACATTTTCATTCTATCGTTTTTAAATCTCATTTCTTCATGTAATTATCTATTCTTTATTTTTATCTAGTTTTTTTTTCTTCCGGACAATAGCATATGTTGAGACGTACGAATTATTTTTCATTCATTACCACTGCCCACATGATAGCCACAAGTAATGACTCCAAATTTACTTCTAATACTTCTAAAAGCTAAAATCGAACCTGTGACCGTTCTTTATTCTGTTTTTTGAGATATCAACGTTTATTGTTACTACTTACTTCGCTTTGTTTGGCTCACAGAATAGAGATTGCTTCAAGTACCTGCTGTTATCTAGGCGTTCTCTCATCTTAGAACTTCGGTAATCTGACCTGAAGCGGTACTTTCAGTTTGACTTAACCGTAAGTCGGGCTATGCTTGTTTATATTGTTTTTAGACAAATAGTTCAGTAGCATCATTTGATTTAAAAAAAAACCTTTAGATATAGCATTGTCAATCATTATCTTTATGAATTTTCACTGGTATTTTCTAACATCCTTTTATTTATTAGTTATTTCTTTTATCGCTACTTCGGGTATTTTTTCCGGTTTTCTGTTCTCTTTTAGACACGTCCTAATACCTTTTGGGTGTGATTTGCTTGGGTTTCATGGCATATCAACCATCATAAGCTATTTAATGCCAAATACTGTCTATTCATATATATTAAATATATATGATTTAGAAACACATTTTTAAATGACTGTGAGCTCATTTTTTTGCACACAGTTAAATGTTTTCATGTATTTCTATTTACTATTAACCATTTTTTACCCAAAGTTAAATGGTTCCAAGTATTGCTATATAACATAAATAATTCAGTTAAATATCAGTCATTTATTTACAAATAATTAAAAGATCAAACAATTTTATTTTTAACAATTCTATTTAGCATAAGTCATTTGTTCGCACAGTTTTAATGTCAAACAGTTTCTACTTGACTCATTGATGGGACTCTATCTGATGCTACCACTCAAGGTCAGAGTGGCCAAGGGAATAATGGCAATGAAGGGGTACTCCATATTCCCCAAAGCTCAAATACTGGAGCCTCACTATCAGATTGTTTTGTGGGTGTCCTCGTGGTGTAATGGTTAAAGCGATGAACTGCGGAATCGTAGTACGCGAGTTCGTACTCCAGTCGCGCTATTACGTACACTTTGGGAAAGGTATGAACCCCCTTATTCTCCCTCCAGCTATGGGTAAATAGTAGGACGGACTAGGTTCTTCAGCCTTGGTGAGGCAACTAGTCTAGGAGAAGGAAAACTCTGATTTCAAAACCTGTTAAACTCCGCTTAAAAATTGACCTTGTGTCATATCCTGCCCGAGTGGAGGGGTTGGTAAATAGTATCAGATTGTTTTGTGTCATATCCAGGACACTCTTGGGGGGGTGTCTTACCCCTCTGCATAGCCGCAGTTGGTATATTTTACAGAACCTCCCCCAACACGGCTGAATGGGCAGTGTACACTTTTGTCAATACTCAGTGAAATTATTTTCAGTACAATGAAATCCTAGGAGTGCTGAGATTAAATATGCATGTGTGTGTGGTGGGGTATAGAGTAATCTTTGATTTACAAAGTGGATTCTTTTTTTATCATTAAGGGTTTTCGGACTATTGTCTTCATCTTTATTGTTATTGTTACCGTTAATGGTAACACTTCTTTAACAATGTTAAAGTATTTCTACCAATTTAATAAATCAGAGTTAAATATCAACTTAGACTATCTACTCAAATTTTTGACTATAGACTAAATCTATTTCTATGCCTACTTCTAGCTATTCAATCACTTCTCTGATTTAATAGGTTATCAGGATCAGGATTTGTGTCAAGAAGAAAAGATACAAGTTATGTTGTATCCTCCCCCCCCCAATCTGGTTGTGATTTATTTTATTTTCCTATTAGATCTGATGAAGTCCTGTTAAAAAATTATTTTGAACTCTTTGATTCATATCAATGCTCTTAACAGGATATAAATAAATTTATTATCCTAATGTGACAGAATTTTGTTTTTTTCTTGAAATATATATATATATATATATATATATATATATATATATATATATATATATATATATATATATAAGGACATTGGAAAAAGAACAATCTTAAAATGCTGACAAATAACGAGAGAAAAAAGTGAATTTGAAATTTAGTTTTATCATGAATATTTTGATCAAAAAACTTCTGGTTTCATAATAATTCTATATAAATCTTTAAACATTTTGTAATTAATATATTTCTATAATATTTTCTATTATTTTTTTATCATACTTATATTCTTAATTGGTATATGATATCTATATACTAAACAAAATAATGATATAATAATTTGTTGATAATAATACTAAATTAGTAAAAACTAACAGAGCGCTCAAAAAAACACACAGAGCAAATATTTTAATATTAAAAGACTCAAGTACACAGATATCCAACTGCTACTCTAGTTTCATAAGTGAACAATCGTCAAGTACATTAAGGGGTATCAAAATTATTAAAAATATCAAAAAGTATGTATTTATATATTTACGAGCAGAATGTAACACAAAGTCAATTTTTAAATGGGGTATAAATTGTTTGATATTAGAGTTTTTCTTCGACTAAACCGGATGAAACATCAAAGCTAAAGAATCCAATTTTTCCCTATTATTTACTCATAGCTGGAAGGAAAATAATTGAATTCATAAAATATCAAAAAATAAATATATTGTTGGGTTGGTCCAAATTTACATTCGAGGAATTGTTATTATGATGCAAAACAACGGCTGTAATTATACGTATTAGTATTTTATATTCCTAAATTTATTTGAACAATTTCGTACTATAAAAGTAAAACCATCAAATCATAAAATCAAACAGTATACGTTAAAAATATAAATCTGATTGATTAATTAGTAAATTACAGTAAAGAAAAATAAGATGGAACAAAATAAAATTAATTAATGAAATGATTATAATAATGATATATAAAATCAATAAAAATTTCAGTTACTCCAATTCGCAAAACCATTATGACGTTATTTCACGGGTCTGTCTTCTATATTATTAAATCAAGTAGGACTGAGCTATACAATAAAAATAAAATTATAAAGTTAAATAGTATAAAATAAGGTAAAAATAGATTAATTAATATATATATATATATATATATATATATATATATATATATATATATATATATATATATATAGAGAGAGAGAGAGAGAGAGAGAGAGAGAAATAGTAGATGGGAAAAATTCGACAAAATGTGAAAAAATGAGTCGAAAAGTGTATAAATCGAAAGAACAGACAACAGATTCAATTAATATTTCGTCTTTATTTCATCAAAGACTTTATCAGAATGTTGTTGTTTATTTTTTGTTGTTTTTGTCTTTTGTTGTTTTTTTTTTTGGGGGGGGTAGCATTAGGCATAAGCGGAAATAGATAAAAAGAAGGAGGGGACAGAAAGAATGGGAGATAGAAAAGGAAAAGAAAAGTAGAGGGAAGATAGAAATACAAATCTGAGTGTCGAAGGAGCGTGGTGACCGCAGGAACTATTGCGTACGACTATGATATATTTTTGAACATCTGGGCAGTGGGTAACCAACAAGAAAAAGCTACAGCTCGTATCAAGCATATGAAATTCATCAAAACATAACCACCAGAACAAAATATCTAAATAAAAAAATCATACAGAAGAATTGGAATATGATAGGTAAATAAATGGAATATACGTTATGCCATATCTTTTTTGCATATAATAAAACGACAAAAGTCAGAAGGTGTGCATGAAATTTAAAAAAAAATGTTTTATAGGGAAGTTTTGGAAGAAAATACAACCCCAAATGTGATTAACATAATTCTTTTTAATTTGAGGGCTTTTTATCATTTTTTTTCTTTTTTAGATTATTAGGAAAATAATTCTGTATCGATATTTGTACTGCTAAAAAAAGGAGAGGACCTTAAGGTTGCATTAGATTTTGACTTACTTTTCTCCAATCACAAGCTAAATCTAGATATTTTATTCAATAAAGAATAGTTTTACTAATCGAAAAATATACATTTTAAAGCGAGAAACTGAGAGGGTTATTTTTGTTTCTAATCTTTAGAATTTTTTTTAAGATGTAAAAATTTTAGACAAAAAACCCCACAGAATCTTACTGTAACAATCATTTAATAAAAAAATTTGAAATTTGTCCCTTGTACTTGGGTTGAATAGTTAAGTAAAAAAACAAGGAATAAAAACAATATTTTGTTATTAAATAAGAAATTTGAAAAAGGTAAAAATTTGTGTTTTCGGAGCAATAAAAGATTTGTAGATTATTAACGAATAAAACATTAAATATTAAAAAGGCAATTAAAAAATATTATTTCACTATTGAAATAATAACTTAATGATAAATCTAAAATATTATGTCATCGAATTTTCTTAATTGTGCATTTAAAAGCCGTGTTATCTTTGCTTATTTACCTTTTTCAAGATTAAATACTAAAAATAAACTATTACTAATACGATTTATTTAAAAAGTTTTCTTTGTTTTGGGGCTATCTTTGCGTACTGATGGTTAAAGTGTTCGCCAATGGCCCGGGAGACCTGGATTCAATCCCAGGTCGAGTCATACCAAAGACTCAAAAAATGGTACTTGATGCCTCCTTGCTTAACACTCAGCAATATAAGGTAAAGTGGAGTAATCCAGGGAAAGGAGTAGCGCCTTCCCCTACACCTCAGTGTAGTAGGTATCGAAAAGGGAGCTTTCAGGTCACCCTCGACTAAGGTCGCCAACAACGTTACTTAAATTTAAATGTCATTGTAAGTGATATAGTTATCAACATGAAAGTAATATTTTTACATAAATTACTTTATTTGTTTCCAGTAACTAATTTTATTTAAAAACTTTTAAAAATATGTATTTTGAAATTTTAGTAACATTTTTTAATTTACGTAACCTCCAATTGGCTAAAGCCGTCAACTTTTGGTGAATCTAGATATTTAATATGTTTTAAAAGTTAATTAGATGTGTAATGTCATTTTGTTTTTAATATTGATTGTTATGATGTTACTATCTTTCAAATAAAACTAAAATTTAACCGTAACTTTAATTATTTTCTGAATCATTTTAACAGGAAAAAAGCGGAATTGTGTTAGCACCTATATTAATATCATTAGTATTATTTACAAGAATGAATATACTAAAGATATAATGTCAAAAATTTAATGCAATTGTTACAATAATTGTGGTTAGATGCACTTTGAAGCGAATCAAAGAATTCATGTGTAGCGCATAAAGAAAAGAAAGAGGAAAGTGCGCAGAATAAAAATAATTCTAATCTTTCAACGTATGCATCATAATAGGTAAAAGGATGATGTGTTTACAAGATAAGTAATATCCTGTTGTAACGGGAAGCAAACGTACATTTACATCATCTGTTTACAAGTTCTCTAGAACGAATACTAGGTCAGTCGGTCAGGGTTATATAGCTCTCTTTGCCCTTTTCGCAAACCACAAAGGTTTTTAGTTCTGATTGAAAAACATGGACAAGCATGGATGCAACACACTTTTTTTTTCTTTTTTCTTTTTTTTTTAAATGAAAAATCTTCTTTTTCTCTTTTAGTCATGGCGGGCCCAGGAAATGTTAAAAGCTGCTCAAAAATCATTGCTATAATTTTACGCTATTGTTTTTCTGAGTTGACCTTTTTCTCGTTTTCTCTTTAAACAGAATGCCCTATCGAGTCTCTGATTCTATGACTGGCATGGGCAACTTTTTTTTTCGAGAAACGGGACGCATGAGCCATGGCTCACCATCAAGGAAGCCACAGTAAAAAAAAATCAAGATAATTTAACGTTGAAGGTATCTCAACTACTTTTACCACAAAAGAACATATACATAAACCTTAGAAATTAGGCCAAATTAGACATGGCACATCTTCAGGCGGACCCCCCCAAAAAAATATCGAGGTAATTTTACGTTGAAGGTTTGGTTTCTATCTTTAACAGCATATTAACCTTCGTGGGTTATTTAATGCCAAAGCCATCCTTCTAGAAGAACAGTAAATATGCTATTTAACCCATTGCTGGGATTTATGTTGAAGGTACCTTAACCAGGTTTATTACAGAAGACTTTACGCATAAACATCTAACTTAGAAATTAGGGAAAGTCGTTTGGTTGTTTTTTTTTTCTATTCGGTTAAAAGATGTTATCTATAAAAAAAAGAATGTGCAGTCTTGGTCGGCGGGGTTCGCTCAGGAAGCATCGCGGGCTGTAATTTTCCCATGAATATTATAGGACATGGACATTTAAGACGGGTAATTTTTAAAGGGGGGACCACCGCGCTTTTATGAATTTCAAACCTTTGTGCAGTTATTTGAAACGACACATAACACTTTTATTTCCTTTTCTCTTCAGAATAAATGAAAAAATCACGCAAAGAATAAAAACAATATACCAAACACTTTATTAACCAAATCACAACATGGATAAAATCTGGGATAATTGGTATTAACAATTTTTGAATAACTGAAGCTGGCATCTGGTTAGCAATCATTTCACTTTCCACGTTGAAAACACATTGGAGTAGCACTCTTTTAGAAAAATATGGTTTAGTTTTGAAAATCATTTCTTTTTATGAATCAATTCAGTTTGGTTACGGAATGTATGCAGACGATAAACTGGAAAGAATAAAATACTAAGATAAGACAAGTAATTATCACTAAACAAGATTTATTAACATGTTCCTTTGATCAATTAATTACACATCATTAAAAACATGATTTAAGCCTAAAAAAAGACCCCCCCCAGTTAATATCTTGCTTATTCCGTAGAATCTTTGCACCTGCCACGCATGAATCTCGATTTGTGTGCGGCCCTCGCCATAAAACGGCTTTGAGCCATATTCTGGACACGATAGGATGTCAGATAAGTCACATCTTGGGAGGAGAGAGAGAGAGAGAGAGAGAGGGGGGGAGAGAGAGAGAGAGAGAGAGAGAGAGAGAATTTTTGCACTTCACGTCTTCAGACCATGTGGCAACCTTCACAACGCAAACGTCACTGGAATTTCGTGCTTTGTCCGAGAGTGAATGGAGTTAACTCAAAGCATCATCTTCCATCTAAGGGAGATAAGCATATTTTTTTTCAGATAATTATATAAATACATATCTATAAAACGGTATATCATGACGAGATCTTTTTATCAGCACAATTGCTTATGGCCGTGTTTTTTGTTGTTGTTTTTTTCTCTCTCATTGACAATAACTTTGTAGGTAAGCTTCTAAGTCAGAATTTGAAAGGAGTTTTCCTTCGTTGGTTTAAAAATGTTTGGCAAAGGGTAAACTTTACGGAACCCCCAAGTGAAGACCGACTTTACAAATAAGTAAACATTTTCGGCGGTGTAGCAATCGTGAGAAAGTAAATGTGAGTTCAGTGAAAAGCAATTTGAAAAACAAATATATCAGCATCGACGCTGAACTGGCTTGCGTCGACTACAATCCAAATGGACACCTCGTCATGGTATTGTGTTTAGCAGGCGAGTTAGTCTCAGATAAACAATTGCTGGTGAGTTTGATTCTAACTAGATTCGCCAATTCAAAATCTTTTTCTTTTTCTTTTTCTTTTGTTTTAAATTTATCAACGGGACATTTTATGTAATGAAATAGTTAGCATTTTAAACTAGCAGACGGTTGTTAGTAAGTTCAACTCTTACTAGGCGTCTCTAGTCGAATACTAAACTAAACTTTGGAAATTACTTCGATAATCCAAATAATGTGTGTATATGCGTACGAGTATGAATGAGAGACATTGAGAGAGGGGGAGAGATAAAGATAGAGATGAAGAAATAGTGAGAGATAAAGAAAGAAGGAGATAGATAGATAGATAGATAGATAGATAGATAGATAGATAGATAGATAGATATTTGTCGCTGCCTCCCACCAGACAGGACTTGATACAAGGTCAAAAGCCCGAAAGCCGATTAAAGTGGGGATAAAGGAGAGGAGAAGGTCGGGAACGAGCTGAGACTCGAACCCTGCTAGTCATTGACCCACTAAGTGCAATGTGGGTCTAATGAATCAAGCAGTATCACGGACCTAAATCTAGATCCGGGCACGTATGCCAGAATATAGCTTGAACTAGACCGTGAGGTCTAGTGCTATACAAGGGGTGCATAGGGGTCTGAAAAGCAGCTCGCCCACCCGAAGGTTGCCCAGCCGAAGTTGGGGGCCTTTTCGGCCCCGAATCTGCTCTTGATTTCGATCGCCCATCCGGCACGAATGCCAGACGGCCCAGCCAAAAGGCCGAGAAGCGAGATAGATAGATAGATAGATAGATAGATAGAGTTAAGCTTAGGAAATGACTTCTACAATCCAGATATGTGTATATGCGCGCGAATACGCATATATGAGAGAGAGAGAGAGAGAGAGAGAGAGAGAGAGAGAGAGAGAGAGAGGTGAAGAAAAAGAGTGAGATAGAGAGAGAAATGGAGAAAGTGGAAGAAATAAAGAGAGAGAGACGAAGAGATAGAGACGGAGAGAAAGAGAGTGACATAGAGAGAGATATGGAGAAAGAAGAAGAAGAAAGAAAGAAAGAAAGAAAGAAAGAAAGAGAGAGAAAGCTTTCCAATGTTCGAAAAGAAAGCTATCTTTTCTAGTTACTGGTTTTGTTGTCATAATTTGTTATTTTCGGTTGTAGCTAACCTTAAAAAAACAAACATATATATAGGTCAATTCACAGGTGTGAGATAACCACTTCTGGGTCAGCGACCCGATACCTTTAAGTTGTGTTTTTGGATGTGTGAAAATTACCAGAAAATAAGATACTTTAAAATGCACACCCACCCACCGACAATTGGGCTTGCATATGACGTAACGGTCGTTGAAAATGATCTCAGCGAACCAAGTTCAAGTCCGAGACGAGTTTGTTCGTGTTTCGCTCTTCATAAACACTTGCATCCACCTAATAATCCTGTAGGAATACAATAGATAATCAACTCCCTTGGATAATTTGCATGTTTTAGAGGGCCCTTTTGAAAAATTCATTTTCAGTCTCAAACCCCTGCCAGAGAACGGTAAAACCAAAAAAATATCTTACCAACAATAATCAAGCAAGCTTTTTGTCCATAGAGCTATATGTGTAGCAGACAAAAGTGTAAATGACTGAATAAAACACTGTTATATCAAGCGTATGGTTGCAAGGAAAGGACAAAACACAGAGTTGCAAATCAAACAAAGGAGACAAGTGAAAATTTACCAATTATATTAACAAACAAGAAACAAAAGGTTCAAACAATTGTGTTCGTGAATATTAGAATGTCTGTGAAATTGAGAATAAAATGTTCATTGCTGTATTGTTAGGAACAAGTTAATTTTAGGAAATTTAATGCGTGCTGAATGGTAGTGAAAATCGAGAAATAAAATGTTCCAATATTTGTGTTGGTAGGGGTATACGCGGGCAACTAAAGTTTATGACGACAGGAAAGGAGAAACGTCGGCGTTGAAAAAGTGGAATGTAGATGGGGTGGTGTTTCTCGGGTCATGCGGCTCTCATCAAAGACCGTAGTAAGAAGGTTAAGACGAATTTATGTGATGTTAAATGTTGCAGGCGTCGTGGTCGATGTTCTCTCTCGAGGTCGCGGAGCCGACTGACTTTTTGAAGTTTCGTTGACCATTTTATAGTCTCGTTTGGGTCGAATCGTTTCCCAAAACTTTGGAGGGGAAGGTTGCTGATTGGGTGAAAAAAAATAAGAAAAGGATCTTTTAAATTGTAAATATAAAGTTACATTTCAACCGTCTGGGTGACCCTGTATGGGTCAAACCGCCTCGTTATCGATGCATGTCCAAGTTCCAAGAAGAAACGGTAACAGAGATGATCAGCCCGCAAACCGTAATTGTCGACGGCGTCCCGCGCCATGTGAAGGACGTGCGACCTCGGACAAATGCCATCCCGTCTGGTGGAACAGATGATGAGGACGTGCGACCTTGGACAAATGCTATCCCGTCTGGCGGAACAGATGATGAAACTTCAGATAACACTGGGTATATCACAATGCCTGGCCGACAGGCAGCACAAAATGGAGAAACCTCAGAACCACCCTTGCGAATAAGCACACGCCGGAGGTTGCCAACGTGACCTTGCTTATGCTGTGATCAGGGATCAGGGGGGAGTATAGAGAATGCGTGACGAGGTAAACGCCACGGTGGCGGACGCAGAAATGGCATTGCGCGTGTGCGACTGGACCGAAAGCGAGACCTGTACTCATTTGCATAAGCGTGGGCCCCGGCGGCATAAAAGCTGTGCATTTCTGAGTGTAGCAGTTTTTGGTTTGAGTTAGCCAGATCCCCGCGTGCATTTCGTTTCGCCATTGACTGACGTTTTAGAAGAAGAAGAAGAAGACGACCAAAGCGATGACGAAACAGAAAAAAATTCAACTACACTCTAATACAACTTTGTAGAAGTCTTTGCCGAGATCTGAGCACCGTTCTCGCGAGATTGATGAATGCTAATCATACAATTAGACATATATTAATTTGTTTCGTCTGAAGATAAAACCCACCATATTTAACAGTATGTGACATCACAACGTACTCTGATCAGGGGGTATTGAAGGGGGTTGATATATATATATATAAAGTTTCTGTTTTAAAATTTAATATAAGAACATAGTTTGCTTCAATTTGTTAAAAGCAGTAGGGAAATGATTTAATGATTTTAACGGTATGTCAACCTGTCAGGGTTTATTTTATACCAATAGGTGAGAGAATTGCATTCATTGTCAATTTATATCTACATTTTTTATGTTGTTGTTTCAGAGTTTTTCGCACACAGATATATGATATTAATTATTCTTTCTTATCTAATACAAATAATTTAGACTCAGATGTATGGTTTCAAGTATTCTTATCTAATACTAATAATCATATGGTTTCAAGTAATTATTTCAACTTAATAATTGTCATTTGTTTGCACACAGTTATACGAATTCATGTAACTAAGAATAATAATTTGTCAATAATTATAGCTTCAAGTTTACTATTCTTAATACAAACACTTTGCTGTTATTTTGCATCAAGTATTTCTATTAAATACGAGTAATTCTTAAACAGACCAATTTGATACATAACAGGTACAACAACTTCGGGTCTAAGTGAACCAAGGAATAATAGCAATGAAGGGATACTCCACATTTCATTGATTTCTAGAGCCCTATATATCACCATCAGATGCTGGAAGGAAAGGAAGAAAGGAAATAGAGTTTACGAACTAAAAAGCGAAGCCAATAAGGTTCTTTCCAGTTGTTACTTAACCATCAGAAATCCATCGTAAAATTTGGTGCGGCAATTGGTCTAAGAGAAGAAAAACTCTGAATTTAAACTAGCTTACGAGGATCATTAAATAAGTTTCCAGACTTTTTCGTATGGGCACTTTTATTGATATTACACACATGAAACTCTAGTCCCCTTCGAAGTAATCTCCTCCGGCTGCAATGCACTTGTTGTACCGTTCCAACAACTTCTGGAAGGCCCCATGGAAGTTCTCTTGTGTGAGCATGTCAATGACCTTCGTCACAGCCTCTTTCATCTCCTCAGTTGTCTCATAAAGACAGCCTGTGAGCTTAGGGAATAACCAAAAGTCACAGGGAGCAAGGTCTGGACTATAGGGAGGGTGAGGAACTGTCTTGATGCCCATCTTGGTCAAATAGTCTGTGACTAGGATGGAGTTGTGGACTGGAGCATTGTCCTGGTAGAAATGCCACTGACCCAGTTTGAAGAGAACTGGCCTCTTCCGACGGAATCTCTTCCTGAACTCCCTTAAAAACTCAACATATTAACCCTAAGCCTAACCCTAACCCTTTAGCCAATTAACTCTGGTGTTCTGACTTCCTTACACCTCCCACACCTCTCATCATCTCTCACAGACTCCCTGCCTTCCTTGAATCTCTTATGCCACTCAAAAACTGATGCTCGATTCATGCAAGATGTTCCAAAACTAGTCTGAAGCATTCCATATGTTTCTGTGGCATTTTTTCCAAGTTTTAAACAGAATTTTATTGCTTATCGTTCTTCCAAAGTGTCCGCACGTCTAGATTGCATTTTTGAAATTCACCAGCTGTGACAATCAGGTTTTAGTAGGGTGTATTCCAATTCCTGCTGTAGCTGTTCATTTGAAGATGAAATCATAAAAATTAGTCAATCATCTCATAAGATGTATAGCAATAACATGCTGAATTTTCAAGAGTCTACGACAATTTTAAATGTCTGTACAAAAAAGTCTGGAACCTTATTGAATGTACCACGAAACTCCATTTGAAAATTGATCTTGAGTTGTATCCTGGCAATTGGTGGAGAGGTTAGTAAAATGCATTACTTATAATATCTAGGGCAATATAAATGCTATATATGTAGTTGTCATTGAATAGATAGCAAATGTGTTCAGTCGAAAATCAACAGCGTTATTGAAAAGTAACTCCCTATTTTAAATTTTAAATAATTTATTTCTTAAATGTAATTTTTACAATAAATGAATATGAAAAGAAAGCATATAGCATGGAGTTTTATTAAAAATTCAATATGGGCACCAGTATTCGCCACCAGTTTCTCAAGCCGCCTGATAACCACATTAACTGATCTCACCAGGAACTATAGTCGGACGGAAGACAGAACTTCTTGTATTCACTCTTGAAGTTCTTCCAGAATTGTTGGTTTGGTAGAGTCGCTTTACTCCTTTAATCAACTTCAAAGAAAAAAAGTCGCAGGGGCTTAAGTTAGGGCTCTTTGCTGACCACTCATGTGGACTGCAATGACCCATCCATCTCCCAGGGAAGTAAGCTTTCATTCATGAACAACAATCGCAAAATGTGGAGGAGCGCCGTATTTCATGAAAATCAAATCTTCAATATTCTCCCAAGTACTGATGAGTGGAAAGATTTCATTTTGCAACATGGTGAGGTACCTTCGACAACATACTTAGAAAAAACCAAAATGGCTTCCGAAGAAATAGATCCACGACCTCACAAATATTAACCATCCGCAGAATCCTTGAAGGTGTACGGGCAAAGAACCTACAAGCGACATTAATATTTGTCGACTTTACCAAGGCTTTCGACTCCATTCACAGAGGAAAGATGGAACAAATCCTACTAGCGTACGGCATACCTAAAGAAACCGTAGCGGCAATAACGATTCTCTATAGAAACACTAAAGTAAAAGTACGATCACCGGATGGAGACACAGAATACTTTGACATTGTAGCAGGAGTATTACAAGGGGACACGCTGGCCCCGTACCTCTTTATCATTTGTCTAGACTACGTACTTAGAACATCGATTGACAAAATCAAAGAGAATGGCTTCGAATTGACGAAGAAAAGAAGCAGAAGATACCCCGCAACAACAATTACCGATGCCGACTACGTCGATGACATAGCGATACTGGCAAATACACCTGACCAAGCCGAAACACTTCTGCATAGTTTGGAACGAGCAGCAGCAAGCATAGGCCTCTATGTTAATGCACACAAAACGGAATATATGTGCTATAACCAAACGGGGGACATCTCCACTCTAGAAGGAACCCCACTTAAACTAGTAGACAAATTCACGTACCTAGGAAGCAGCGTCGAATCAACCGAAAAGGACATCGAAACGAGGTTAACGAAAGCATGGACAGCTATCAATAGGCAATCGATTATATGGAAATCAGACCTAACCGATAAAATGAAACGCAGTTTCTTCCAGGCAGCGGTCACATCGATACTGCTATATGGATGCACTACATGGACGCTAACAAAACGACTGGAGAAGAAGCTAGAGGGCAATTACACAAGAATGCTGCGTGCAATCCTGAACAAGTCCTGGCAGCAACACCCCACAAGACACCAACTGTACGGCCACCTGCCCCCTATCACGAAAACTATTCAAGTTAGACGAACCAGACATGCAGGACACTGCTGGAGAAGCAGAGATGAACTCATAAGAGATGTACTCTTATGGATCCCCACACATGGCCGCGCAAAAGCAGGACGACCAGCTCGAACGTACATTCAGCAGCTATGTGAGGATACAGGATGTTGTCCTGAAGACCTACCTAGGGCGATGAACGATAGGGAGGAGTGGCGAGAGAGGGTCAGGGATATCCGTGCTACCAGCGCGATATGATGATGATGATTGTTAAAAATCTGTGATATTAGTGAAAAAAAAATCAATTGAAAAAATTCTGATTTAATTTCTTTCGAGATTTGATTAATTTTTCTGGAGCACGTTTTTTTGTGATTTCTTCGTTGTAAAAAAAAAAGAAGTAAATCAATGGTGCTGATTTTTACTTGTTCCACGATCGGATTCCTTACTGCAAACCACATTTTTGTGATTACTCACGAGACTGGTCGAATACTCAACCCCGGCCAAAATACCAGTCCAAGTGATAATTGATAAGAAAAAAGAAATTTGTCATTAAGTGTTTTTACCGTTCCATCGAAGCATAGAGTAAAAATAAAAGAAAATGATAAGATACACAGATACGAGGACCTTGCCAGAGAGCTAAAAAGATCTGTGGAACATGACGGTGGTGGTGATACCAATTGTAGTTAGTACCCTCAAAATGATCCCCAGAGGCCGGGAAAAGAGACTGGGTGAACGGAAAATCAAAGATAGAATCAAGACAACCTGGACGACAGTACTGTTAAAATCAGCTAGAAGACTTACTTAGGAGAGTCCTGGAGACCTGAGGAGACTTGCGGTCACTCAGACTTCAGTAAAAAAAAAACACCAGTTAAAACAGGTTTGAAAAACTCGCATATGATAATAATACGCACAAAATTCTCTGTTATTTTGAGATATAAACAGATCACCTAATCCCTCCCAGAAGACCAGATCTAGTGATAATTAACAAAAAAAAAAGAGAACTTGCTGTATATTGGACTATAAGAATATCAAAGAAATTGAAAAAAGAGGCAAACACTTGGATCTTGCAAGAGAATTTAGAAAACTGTGGAACATGAAGGTGACGGTGATACCAGTTGTAATTGGTGCACTTGGAACGGTCCCCAAAGGCTTCAAAAGAAGACTGGAAAAGTTGGAAATGGGAAGACGAGCCGGACCATCCAAACTACAGAATTGTTGAGATCAACCAGAATATTGAGAAGAGTCCTGGAGACCCGTGGAGACTTGCTGGCACTCAGATTCCAGTTTAAGACCATCAGCAAATGCTGGTGGGAAAATTTGTGAGGAGTATAATAATAATAATAATAATAATCACCTACCAAAATGCAGACGAATCGTACTGACCAAGAGAGAAGCTTTATTTACACTATTTACACTCGAACCATTTTCACAATGTTTCAACTAATTACCTTCTTGTCTCTTCAAAGTGTCTTTGACCGTCATTGGTAACTTTCTGGGAATTTCTAACCGAACTTCCTTTTTCAGTTCACGGGGATAGAGGAATTAGAATAGTCGACGCCAAAGGGATCGGTTCGAAATTCCCAGAAAGTTACCGACTGTGGAAACAAAAGACACCTGAAAAAGGCCCAAAAGTGCAGCCGCCAAAACGTTGTGAATATAACCGCCAAAATTGGAACATTAGTCCATTATGTGTAAATAGTGCAAATAATAACAACTCCACCCCACAGAAGTAAAGACAGAGATCATCTTTAGTTGTTGTAGATGAAAAAAGAAAATACACAGGGAATTCTTATCATAGTGGGACAAAACTGTCAACTATCAACAATCTAAAAGAGGGCTCTTTATTGTTTGTAATATATTCATTATTACCTACTTTGATATTTTTCGTAGTTACAGGTGTATGCATATGTGTGTATGTAACTCTTAGCCCCGGAAGAAATCTTTCTCTGCAAATCAGTAATGTATGTACTTACCCAACCCCTTCGCACGACCAGGATTCCTTTTAAGGAATTACGGTGGCGTAATGGTTAAAGTGCAAGACTGTGACCGCGAAGTAAGCGAGTTCGAACTCCAGTCGTTCTATTACGTTTACTTTCGGACTAACACATTTGGGTAAAGGTATATAACCCTCTTACCCCCAGCTATAAGTTAAATAGTATCACTACTGCTCTTCTACAAGGATGGCTTTTACATTAAATAACCCATGAAGGTTGATATGTCAGAAAACCAACCAAACAATTCATTCTTTCGGTGTGTTTAGCGTAACCGTCATAGAAAATGTTATTGGAGACCCGTGTTCAAATCCTAAACGAAGCTGTTTGTTTTTCTATTCGCGCTGATGCCCTTGGGAAAGGGCATCAGCTCTCGTAAATTGTAGGGTAGACAGGGTTCTTTAGCCTTAGTAAGACAGCCAGTCTAGGAAAAGGCAAACTCTGAATTCAAAACCAGCATTATTCCGCTAAAAAATTGACCTTGTGTCACATCCTGCCCGTAGCGAAGGGGTCGGGTAAAAACATTCACCTTTATCATTGATATCGTCTGACGGACAACGTTTTTTTTTTTGTGTGTGTGTGTGTGTATGTGTGTGTGTGTGTGTGTGTGTGTTCTCTGCATTTGTCCAAAACATCCATAGCAATCCATAGCAAAAATACACGTCAAAACACAAAACCCAATAAAGCCTCTTTTTGATATGCACACAGTAACAAACGTTATACACAACTCTCACCCACGATAAGCTGTCACTATTGATTTTTTTTTTCATTCGCCTGGTTCATTCCAGTTCTAGGATTTTTTTTTCTTATTTTCTTTTCTGTGTCATCAATCGCAAAACCGCAAAATCAAACGTAGAGTCAACTTTAATTTGCCAGTAAAAAGTAATTTGCGTCGTTCAGTCATACGACAGGATATGACTTACTTTCTGCGGCCTACATGTAAGCATAAGTATTTTTTATTACTAAATTCAAAATTCAAAGCATGCGTGGTTGTGTATTGCGGAGTTATCTGCCGCTAGAAAATACGCTGAAAAATACGCTTAAAAAATGAAACAATTGAAATTGTCAAACAATAATGGCAATTTCGACTGACAGTCAAGTTAAGCTGAAAACATCATTTCCCGCCAGATCATCGAAGTTAAACAGTCATGATCAAATTCGGTATTTAGATGGGTTACCACTTTGGAAAAGCGGATACTGTAAGTAACCTGAGGCCTGTGTGTCAGATTAAGCAAAGTTTGGTGAATATCAAGGGGAAAAAAGGAAGAAGTTAAGCAATGATCAGTACTTAGATGGGTGGTCAATTAATAACACGGGTAATGTAAGCAGTATGTGTGAAACAGTAAGTAAAGCTTAGTAAATAACAACAACAATAATAACAATTTTTTTTATGAGAAGACCGATTTGCAGAGAATGATTTCTTCATGGACCAAAAATTACACACACACACACACACACACACACAAATATTACTGATTTGCTGCTGGTGCTTATGGTGTAATGGTTACCGCTGTAGGAAATGGATACGGTAAACCGAGTTCAAATCCTGGCTGAGTCTGTTTTCACATAGCGCTTATACCTTTAGGAAAGGTATGAATCCAATTAGAGGTAAATAGTAGGGCAGACAGGACTCTTTAACCCCTATATGGTAACCGGTCAAGGAGAAAGAAAACTCTGAATTCAAACTTATTGAACCCCGCTCAAAAATTGACCATGTATCTTATCCTGGTCATGCGAAGGGGTTGGGTAAGTACATACATTACTGATTTGCTGAGAAAGATTTCTTCCGGGGCTAAGAATTACATACACACATACATACATATGCATGCACGGGTATGGAGTGTCCTTTATTATTAGGGTGGGTGAAAAGTTCTTGGCTCAACTTTATAAGAAATTGTTTCGATTTTTTTAAGTGTTAAAGAAACTCGGGAAAGGATGTGTCAAGTGTTTTGAACTGTGAGAGGAATATGTGTTATAACAAGTACTTTTCATGGCTAGGTCATTACCAAAAGGTTCATTCTCTTCTTGGTCAGGCTGAGAACGTTTTAATACCCCTTGTATAAAATGTAACATAAATGTATAAGAAAAAGAAAAGAAAGAAAGAATAAGGATGATGACAGTAAAAACAATGGAAGAAAGATTGGTTCCTTGTAGTCGCGAATGTGAAAGTGTTTTCATTATACTAATTTTATCGACAGTTAAGAGGCTCCAGACAGACTGTACCATATTCACAATTAACGCTATGTGCGAAATGGACATATAATGTTCATAACGATAGAACATAGGAATCTCGGAATTCGAAAACCCGTAACGACTTCTTGTTCAGGTACGAAACCTTTTTATTAACTTTGAGTGAAAGGTTTCGACGTAAGGAGGAGAAACACAATCTTCTATGCTGTCTTATTCATTTGGCCCCCATCTCGAGCGGCCCCCATAGGGCGCACGTTCGCCTCGCGCCTGCGAGATCCAAAAGTCGATCCTTCTCGTTTGGCGTCTAGTACTCGACTCTCACTTTCTTCAAATCTCACACACACCTCCGCACGCTTCCGGTGCGTGACGTCACCTGCACCCTGTCACCGCGTTTCGTCTCGGACTATTATGACATCTAAGTGACACCTCCATCCGCCCGCGCGCGCCCGCATTAACGCCTGCCTCAATGTTGCACCTAACTAACCCATGTGCTGAGCCGAAAAGTTCTCAGCCTAACTAAACTCAAAGGCATGAACCGAAATCCCTCGGCTATTATATAACAAGACTTCCATAAACAAAAATATGAATTTTAAAGAATTATTTTATGGCCAAACTTAAATCACATTTTATTAACTGTGATATAAAGGTTAACAGGGTTAGCCAGACTTACATCACAGTTACCGGTTCATTGGCCTAGAGGGTAGAGTGTTCGCCAATAGTCCAGGAGACCTGGGTTCAATCCCAGGTCGCGTCATACAACAACAAAAAATGGTACTTGATACCTCCTTACATAACACTCAGCAATATAAGGTAAAGTAGAGCAATCCAGGGAAAGGAGTAGCGCCCTTCCCTACACCTCGGTGTAGTAGCTATTGAAAAGGGAGCCTTCTGCTCGCCCTCGACTACGGTCGCCAACTTTACTTACTTTACTGAACATCACAGTTTGTTAGCTGTGACATAAAATTAAGGGAGGTAACCAGACTTATATTACAGTTTGTTAACGGTGAAATAGAAAAAAACAGTTCAAAATATGATCTGTGATACATTTCATCTTTATATATTTTTGTGTTGACCACCGCTAATAGAATTTTCAAAAACTCGAAATGACAATTTATACAAGACAATCAATCGTTCCAGGTGTTAAGGGCACTTCTAAATAAGAAATTTTTATGTTTTTCATTGTTGCAGTTCAGTCCAGTCTTAGTTAAAATCCTGAAATGCTCCAATGCATATCAAGACCTATTGTATATGCTCGAGTAATGAACGACATCGTGTAATAAACGACCACGAAATTTTTGCCACAAAAAGTTTTTATTATATATTGCGTATAATGAATGACAGTAAGATTCGACAGGTTAAAAAATATATCTCGTGTAATAAACGACTCATTGTTTTTGACGTTATAAAACTGATTTTAAAGGTCGTTCATTACACAAGTATATAGCTAAATGTTTAATTATTGCTTTTTGAACATTTTGGTACAGCATTACTCAGATATTCAATGAAATTCAAATTAAGAGTGTGAAGTGCTAAAATGTTCTCGGTACGTGCAAGAAAAAAACGACCTTTATTTCATTTTTATAGATTTTTTTTCTGAAGAAATTTGAGAAACGACGGGCCAAATGAGTCGAACTGTGAAATGAATATGTGGAATAGTTTGTACGTTTCATTCCTCTCTTGGTCTGGCCGAGAACTTTTAAAACTCTCTATAACTCAACTGATATTGCATTATCGTTACAAGATTTGCCTAGACATTCTTTTTTGCTGATAGGTAGACATTTATTTCACTGAAAGTAATAAGATTATGTTCTAATCAACAAATTTTGAATGGTTACGATCAAAACAAGATAGTACCTTCAATAATATTGCGACTACTCACACACACACACACACACACACACACACACACACATATATATATATATATATATATAGCTTCTGTATTATTATCTTTACGTTTCCCTCCCTAAAGGCTGTGCACATTTTCCTTCATATAAGCAGATGTAAACAGTTTACAGGAGAACTGTTAAATCATAATCCGAGACTTACCAAACGATATATTTGTATTGTCTAACTTTGAGTAATTTACAGCTTAGAGTGGAACCTTCTAGACCATCAAATATGGTTTTTCCCACTCTTGTCGGAAGACCAATTAAAATTCCTGACCTCCATTTTAAACACTGTTATCCTAATGCTTTCCTGCAAAATATAAATCTAAACGAGCATTAAATGGTTAATAAGGTAACTTATTTTTTAATTGTATATATCAATTAAATCGTTTGATAAATTTAAATGATAGAATATTAAATCATTGTTATTTTACTCTTTTGAGAGTTGTTCACAACAACGTTAGCTGATGGTTTTTCACTGGAGTCTGAGTGACAGCAAGTCTTTCCTAGTCTCCCTGACTCTTCTCAGAATTCTGGCCGATCTCAACAATGGTGCAGTTTGGATGGTCGCCACTCGTTCTCTTATTTCCAAGTCCCTGTACCAATCCTTTCGTAGGTCCTCTTTTTTTTGTTGACTATAACTAGGTCTGGTCGTCTGGCTGAGATTCGATGATCCGTTTGTATCTCAAAATCCCAGAGAACTTTGTGCGTCTCATTTTCTAGGACGGATTCCGGGTTGTACATATACCATTTTTTCATACGTTCAAATTTAGATTTCTTGCACAATTCCCAGTGGATCACCTTCCCTACTAAGTCGTATCTAATCTTATACTTTTTTGCGCAAATTTATTGCATTCGTTTATCATATGATTGATCATTTCGTCTCTATAACCTCATAGCTTACATCTTCTATTTTCTTGTCTCTTCTTGCTTTGACATAGTTAGTCCTTATGGCGTTGTTTAGTGCAGCTATCAAAAGAGATCCAGTTTCTCTCTTAAAGTTTCCTTTTCTGAATAATATCCGGGTCTTCTTGTGTGAGATTTGTCGTTTGAAATGTCCATACAGTTGTTTTTCTTCCTATTTTTGTTTTCTGGTTATTTTTGTTCTGTTGATGTTTGTACTGTATGTATTGTTTCTGGTCGCTGTAATCAGTATTCTTTTTTATGTAGTCTTCAAGTCGTTGTATCGATGCATCGACCCTATCTCCAATGCTGTCAAGTTCTCTTCCTCTACGTCTACGTCATCTCTTAGATATAAGGCCTTATGCGTCATCATGAGTTTTCTTGTTCCTTTAAGTTCTTCTCTCGTCCACTTTAAGAATGGTCCCGAGTATCTTAGGAGGGGGACAGCCCAGATGTTTATCCCTTTGATGAGATTTCTGCTATGTAGTTTGGTTTTGAGCAGTTTTTTCGTTCTTCTGAGGTATTCTTTTTTAAATCTTTTTCTTTCATCCCCGCTTGTTCGATGGTGTCCACTTTTCCCAAGTATTTGTAAATTTCCTTTTCTCTGAGCGTTCTGATTTTTCCTTGATTTGGTAGTTCTATTCCTTCCATCATTTGTCGTTTTCCGCTTTTCATAATAAGCATGGCACATTTTTCTATATCAAATTCCATCCCTGTTTCGTCACTATATATCCTCACCACCTGTATTAGGGTTTCCAATTCTTTTTCGTTTTTAGCAAAATGTTCATTAGGTCTTTGAGTTTTCTTGCGATTTAGGAAGTTTGTATCCTTCAGTGCATTTCCTAAGTATGTGACACAGAGGCATCATCGCGATAACAAATAGTAATGGTGATAGCACATCTTCCTGGAAGATCCCTCTCTGCTAAGCTTTTTCTTCCTGCTGTCAGTTGCACCCTCCAGTTTTCCATGGTATTCTCGATAAACTTTATGATTTCGGCGGATATTTGGCACATTTTGAGACAGTCTATTATCCAGCATTGTGGGACTATATCATATGCTTTTTTGTAGTCAATCCACGCCATAGTTAGATTTTTCTGTCTCGTTTTGCTTTCCTTGAGGATGTGTTAATCAATGTAGTAGTTCTCCTGCTCCTCTGGTTCCCTTGCAGTATCCTTTCTGTTCATCGGAGAACAATCCATGGCTTATTAGCGCATCGTAAATCTCCTCTCTTATTTGTGCCGTATTATTATTATTATTATTATTATTATTATTATTCCTTGCTAGTTTTTCACACCAGCGTTAGCTGATGGTCTTTCACTGGAGTTTGAATGACAGCATGTCTCCTCAATTCTCCAGGGCTCTTCTCAATATTCTGGCCGATCTTTATAATTTTGTAGTTTGGATGTTCTCGGCCCGTCCTCCAATTATAACTCATTCTGTTCCCTTACCACGCCTTTGGGAATCGTTCCAAGTGCACCAGTTATAATCGATATTACCGTCACCTTCATATTCCATAACTTTATTATTATTATTGTTATTATTATTATTATCTAATGATAGTATATATCAATTAAATCTTTTGATTGTATATATCACTTAGAGTTGAATTAGGTTATTATCTAAAAGTTTAACATAAATTTTGTTGTAAATATGGTAAAAAATTATTAAGTGCTGTCTTATTCTTAGACAATAAATTCCAATGCTGTCTTTAAATATGAAAAGGTTCACTCTTTTTGGTGTAATGTATTCAATGCCTTTCAAATGGATAATTCTGTTTAGAAATTTCCAAAATAATCAAAGAAATTTCGTTTCTTTTTGCTGATTGATTTAGGTTATAGCGGGAGCTATTGTAGCGACGAATGAGGATAGAACTTGTACGGATTTAATCGTCTTCGGGTACCTTAAAACTAGAAAAGAGTGAGAAGTATCACAACAATGAGGACGAGGTGTGTTTGGAATAAAAAGATTGATTTTATTTTCGTTTATGGTTGGTTGATAGACTGAGATTCGTTCGAGATGTCGTTAGTTTGTTTGTTCAGGGATATGTCACACACTAGAGTCGTTGTTGAGAAGGACCGCGAGTGTAATTCACGTGTAAAGATATATTGCGTTTATGAGGAGTTGAGAAGGACCACGTGAGTAATATTCATGCATAAGGTTTATCGCGTACTAAAGTTAGCTGTTATCACTTAATGTTGTTTGTCTCAATGTATTTGAGTGGACTTTTACAACTATGTCTTGCCGGCATTTCTGGTTGGTTCCGTCTTCGTTGAGGCTACTGCTCTGTGGTCAATCAGCATTTCGGTGAGGTAGCCTGTCGCACCGACCCTCACGGATAGTGACTTGCTGGACGTGTTTCCTCTCTGATAATGTGATCATTTTTTTTTTTTTTTTTGGGCTGTTGGGTCAAATTAGCATTTCTAATATACTGTATGATTGGCTTTGCTCGGCATTCTGAAAGTCGAGTAACTCGGTTTCTGATTGGTCGGAAAATGTTTTTATGACGCTTTATTTTTTCTCTCACGTTCGTCCCGGAAGTGGGTGCGTAGAGCCGGTTAAATTTCAGTCCGACTTTGCCATATGAGCCGTGGCTGTCGTGGTGAACACTTCCGCTTGGGTTGTTCAGAGGATTTCTAACAAGTTATGACGAAGTCTTTCTGTCATTACAAAGGAAACTGTTTAGCTACTAATCCAACTCTCTACAAAATCGAGGATCAAATTTTATCAATTTGTTTGGTAGGAGTTATCATTGAATAAATGAGTCCTCTCAGTTTTCGTGCCTTTTTCGAGAGAGCAAGATGCTAAGCTTAAAAAAATCATTATTTGAAATATAACGTAGCAATAAACGGGACACTTGATGCCTCAAATGTTAGATTTGAATATTAATTTTTCATATATTTTATATTGTACTCTTAAATTCTAAAAGATATAGAAGATTAAATTAATTTTTTGTATATTTTATATTGTATTTTTAAATTTTAAAAGATTTAGAAGATCAAATTAATTTTTCATATATTTCATATTGTACTTTTAAATTCTAAAAGATTTAGAAGATTAAATTAATTTTTTATGTATTTTATATTGTACTTTTAAATTCTAAAAGATCTAGAAGATCAAATTAATTTTTGTCTGAATATAATATTTTCTTTGTTAATTTAACACTGAAATTTCAGAAACCGTTGTTTAATTTCATATTCAACTTTATAGAGGGAGCCATTAACTTCCGTTTCATTTGATCTAGTGGGTAGAGTATTCGCCAATGGTCCTGGAGACCTAAGTTCAATCCGTGGCCGAGTCAAACCAAGTACTAAAAAGGTACCTTCTTGCTTAACACTCAGCATTATAAGTTAGGGATCATGATTGAAGTGGATCGTTCTAGGGAAAAGGGTAGCGACTTTCCCAACACTTTGGTGTAGTAGCTGATGAAAAGGGAGCCTCAGGTCGCCCTCGACTAAAGTTCGCCAATTTTACTTTACATTTGAGTTGATCATTTTTACGAGATGAAAATCCTTCTTATAGTGCAAGTTTTTGTCTACAATTAATTGATTGAATGATTGATTTTAAAGGCATTTCAACTCGTCTAGGTTTATTTTATGCCTAGAGGTGAGGGAATTGCGTACATTTCACATTTATATTCATCTTTTGTGTAGTTTGTTTAGAGTTTTTGCACATGGTTATATAATACCAAGTATTCCTAATACAAATAATTTTAAAACAGATCTATTTGATCCATAGATGGGACCCTAGCAGGTATTACCACTTCGGGTCACATCGGACCTTGTGAGTAACGAGTACTTCACACTTTCCAGAGCTCCAGAATTGTGGCCTCACCTCCATATGCAGTTTAGTGTCATACCCAGGACAGCCCTACCCTTTTTTTAGTCGAGGAACTTACCGCTATGCAAGCGATAAAGTGGGCGTATTCTGCCCCCCCCCCGGTTCTCTGCTACTATTATTAACGAGTGATTAAAATGAAAGTTCTTTATATTATATTTCTCTCTTATTTTCAGTGCATTATTATCTATTCCCGGTTGCTACTCTAGTAGTAGTTACGCACTCAAAGTCTCAAGTGTTAGAGTGATGAAGTCAGATAAACGTCGCAAATACGACATTAACATTAAGTTTGCGATTAACCAAATCAAATAGTTTCCCTCCACCTTTTATCTGAGAACTGGGTGTTCATTTGAACTACTGCTATCGCAGATATTTTGGTAATTCTCTAAAAGGTCGAGCGCTTTTGGCTGATTCTAGTAGCGTCGTATTGTTAGAGGTTATGGTTTCATACAAATAGAAACACTGTAAGGCAAAAGGAAGTTTCAAAATCTGACATTTTCTAACATTCCAACATACTTCTCGCTCTTTTGTACAAATACTTCTTCATACGCGCGAGCACACACACACACACACACACACACACACACACAGACACACACAGACACACACACACACACACACACACACACACACACACACACACACACACACACACAAATATGTGTGTGTGTGTGTGTGTGTGTGTGTGTGTGTGTGTGTGTGGCGTAGTATCGCCCATAAATAAATACACTGCTACCATCTTTTTTTTTAATAAAAAGTTTTCTTCTAAACGAAAGATATGAGAAGTTTATCATTCTAGTGGAACATTATACATTCAAATGGGATATGATAAGGTGTTATCTATTAGTAAATACTACCGCATCGAAACTCAGAAATAAAATTACCAAAAGTAAAATTGCATTAATTTATATAAGTGAACGTACATGTTGTATTCTTTGGCCAGGTGCGCTGTCTCGTTATTATATTTTTGCATAGAATCTTGCAAAAAATATATGACAAAATGCAATAAAATATATGCATGATTTTTGTCGCTCATTGTTGGGTATCTATTCATCTATTTATCAATCAATCTATCTTATATTCTCAATCATTGCTGGGTATCCCTGCTTCTCTCTCTCTCTCTCTCTCTCTCTATATATATATATATATATATATATATATATATATATATATATATATATATATATTAGCAGATCTATTCAGCAATGCGCGATAAAATAAGACAAAATATTTTAATTAGATGATTCTGAGATAATTTCGCAAGATTCTATGCAAAAAATAAATTTAAAGATATTGGAATATTTTTGCCTCGCGACTTGGTGTAATTTTTAGTATCCTCGTGGCAAATCTAAGCGAGGCTGAGTTTTTATAACATGGTTACCTCGCAGGGTGTAGTGGTTACCGCAGTGGACCATGCGCTTTGAATGGTCAAACCCCAAAATAACACCTCCCACTGCACACCGACCAGTATCATAAGGTCCATGATGGTTTGATTGATTCAAACGGCATATCAACTCGTCAAGGGTTTTTTTATGCTAAGTGTGATCATTTTACATTATAGGACATTTTATTCTTATTGAGAGAAATAAAATTATACCAAATTGAAAAATGTAACTATGGTCAATGCCATATAAAGTAATCTCTCAAAAATAAATCAATGATCCCCAAACTTATTTGAAAACAACCCCCGGCGCTATCGTATATTGTAACTCCTCCTACAAAAAACTATTTGCTAACAACTACAGAAAAAATGTAAATATAAATATACAATGAATGCTATTCCATAACCTCTAAGCTTAAAATAAACATATACAGGTTGACATACCGTTAAATCCATCAATCAATTAATCAAGCAATGATAGAGGTAATGTTATGCTTTAGAAATAATCTAATTCGTTCTGATTAATTTTTTCTTAATTTCAGTTACTGAAGTCGAAAAAGGTAAAGGTAAAAGGTTTTAATAATGTTTTTACTTTTCCTAAAATCTGAACGATAACGTCGTCGACAACCACGTGACGATGTTGTGTGACTTGTTGATCATCCAATTTAACTTCCATCACGTCAAAAGGTTAATAAATTCTCTCTGCTAAAATTTCACACAAAAGATTCACTTGATGTAAAACTGATTAGCCATGAGGTCATTCGATGCGTCTGTCGTTGATTCATCTAAAATTTATTGTTCAATTACTGATAAGAAAAAAAAAAAAGAAGAAAGAAAAAAGAAAAAAGAAAACGGAAAAAAGTAAAAAGAAAACAGAAAAAAGGAGAAAGAAAAAGAAGAAAGAAAAAAGAAAACAAAAAAAGAACACCTCAAAATCTGAGTTTTTTTAGTACTTAAATTTTTTTATCATTTATCTATTCTTATTTATTAATCTTGAAATTAATGAATTGGGATACAAATTTTTCTTAAATGATTAATCAGTTGATTGATTTTAACGGCATGTCAACATGTCAAGTTTATTTTAAGCCTTGAGATTAGAGAACCACGTTCATTGTACATTTATATTTACATATTTTATGAAATTGTTTCGTAAGAGCTTGATAGCGCATATACAATACCAACTATATTTATATATTCCTATCAACAAAAATAGTTTCCACCTAGTTATATAATATCAACTATATTTATATATTCTTATCTAATAAAAAATATTTTGTACCTAGTTATATAATATCAACTATATTTATATATTCTTATCTAATAAAAAATATTTTGTACCTAGTTATATAATATCAACTATATTTATATATTCTTATCTAATAAAAATAATTTGCACCTAGTTATATAATATTAACTATATTTATATATTCCTTTATAAGAAAAATAATTGGCATCTAGTTATATAATGTCAACTATATTTATATATTCGTATCAAAGAAAAATAATTTGCACCTAGTTATACAATATCAACTATATTTATATAAAAGTAATTTGCACCTAGTTATATAATATCCACTATATTTATATATTCCTATCTATTACAAATAAATTTCGCACAACTGTATGGTTTCAAGTATTTCTATCCAATACGAATAATTACATGGTTTGAAGTAATTATTTCAATTTAATAATTGCCATTTGTTTGTACACAGTTACGAGGGTCGACAGAAACGTTCATAGGCTGACCAAGATAATCTCATGGAATCCACCCACTTCTTTCATCGGTGTCTAGTTCTTGAGTCCCATTGGTCAAAAGAATCATTAACAGCAGAAATAACGTCATCCTATGAACTTTTTAGCCAATGAACTTTTCAATCTACCCTTGTATATCGTTTTAAGTAACTAATATTAACCATCCTTGGTAAACAATTATAACTTCAAGTAATTATTCTTAACACTAATAATTTACAGTTTTATAGTATTAAGTATTCCTACTGAATACAAATAATTTTTAAACAGACTTATTTGATATCAACAAGTGCTAACAATATTGTTCAGAAATGATCAGGGAGCAATGGCAATGAAGGTGTTGCGGAGGCCAGATAAATATACCGGTCCCCGCAAACTTTTGAAATATAAGTGATTGACAACGAACTAGGCAAGAATGACAAAACAAGAGTGTTGCATCGAAAGGCCAAATTTTATTATGGCGAATCGTAAATCGGAAAAGCGTACAGCGAACAATCACCGCGGCCGGATGGTGCTCGTTGGAGCAGGTCTGGATAGCTGGTACAAGACTGGTATTCGTTGGATAGGTAGTCGCTGGTGCTGGACTGGTTTCCGCTGGTGCAGAAAGATGGTTGCTGGTTTAGGAGTGGTATCTGCTGGTGTAGGAAGATGGTCGCTGGTCCAGGACTGGTAGTTGCTGGTATCTGCTGGTGCAGGAAAGTGGTCGCTGGTGCAGGAAGGCGGTCGCTGGTTCAGGACTGGTAGTCGCTGGTGCAGAACTGGTGGCTGTTGGTATCTACTGGTGCAGGAAGGCGGTCGCTGGTTCAGGACTGGTAGTCGCTGGTGTCTGCTGGTGCAGGAAAATCGTCACTGGTTCAGGAAGGCGGTCGCTGGTGCAGGACCGGCAACTTCTGGTGCCAAACTGGTAATTGCTGCTGCAGGAAGGTCGTCGGTTCAGGGCTGGTAGCTGCTGGTGCAGAACTGGTAGCTGCTGGTGCAGGAAGATGGTCGCCGGTGTAGGACTGGTAGCTGCTTCTGCAGGGAAGTAGCCACCGGTGCAGGAGTGGTAGTTGCTGCTGTAGTGAAGTGGTCGCCGATGCAAGAAGGTAGCTGCTGGTGCCGTCGGAAAGAGTATTAGACTTTCTGAATTAGCCCTGAAAAGTTCTGTTAGATTGAGAGGCTGGTAGTTCAGACACAACTACCAGCCTCTCAGTCTAACATTGTGCCTTCTCAGGAGGTGTTTGGATCGACTTTCTGAGTAGCCCTGAAAATGGCTTTTTAGCTGAGAGGCAGGCAATCTTCCTGCGTCGTCTGCGGCTGGAATCAAGACGTCAGCTTTAGGGGAAACCTTGAGCAGTTCTCGTGGGCAACTGCTGCTGATTAGGTTTCAGTTGTAGAAGGATCAAGAGAGAATCTGATTTCTCCCGCATCCTCGGCTGGCGTCCAGCCCAACTGATTTGACCCAGTTTGATACCGCTGCTTTTATAGCTACCCTGTGCCACTACTCTATGTGGTCTATGTTGGATGACCTTGCTTATTATTGCAATATTATAGTGAGAAACTTCATTCTAATTCGACCATGTGTTTTTAAATACTACCTATTTTGTCCATTAGTTGAGGACTGTCCTTAGATAGACTGGCTGAATTTAAAATTAAAAAAAAAAATTTCTGTGCAGAGCGATTTAGTCCCTTAACGATTCGTTCCTAAATACTATTGGCTGCCGACATCCTGACACATCACTTCTTGGAATGGGGTTTGTTTGTTGTTTTTTTTTGGGGGGGGGGGTATGAGAAGTCGGTTGACTACAATAAAGGAATATTCCACACTCCTCAGAGTTTAGGAAGATGAAGCCTCACCATCCGATGCAATTTAGTGTCATACCCAGGACATCCTTTTTTTTTTTGGAGGGGTGTGTGGGTTTTTAAAGGTTTATCGCGTCGAGGTCACCAATGTGGGGTTTGAAGGTTTTTAGGTAGTCAGTGGCTAAGGGCAAGGCTGTGTTGCCGTAAGATATCTGACTCCATATTTTGGTTATATTATTTTACCCCACGTTGACTGGCTGGCGCAATGCCTTGCCCAAAGAAAGTCCAAAAGAAATATACAAAAAGAAAAGACAGAAACAGATAAGAGACGAAAACATTTCTTCCATACTTTCCTTTATTTACTTGGTGAATGGACTAACCAATGCTACGTCCCAAGACATAGCGTGGTGCCCAAAACACCAGACAGTAAAATCGGTGTTGTCGGTTCGACGTCACTACCCGAAAAAGAGGTCGGTTCACAGAAAACCTGAGTATTTATCTCTCTACACCGGCTCCGAATTCGCCACTCCAAAATCCTTCTAATTTTGGCGCGACCGCTTCCCATTGGCTACTTTACTTTTTATTATTTTTCTTTTTTCTGATTTTTAACCGGATGGATGCGTGGAGCCTTATGCGTGGCGACGCGTTTATACATTTTGTATCTGGCAGCCGACGAGTCAATATCCGGTTGGGAGTTTTACTGTTAATTCCTAAATCCCCACAGGTGCCCTACCCTTCTGTAGATGATGAGATCAGCGTATTCTAATCTCCGTTGCCTGGGCGAGGAGGCACATCTTGTGTATTGTATTGTACTTGTCAAAAAGAAAAAAAAATGCAGCTCAAACACATACATGAGAGAGAGAGAGAGAGAGAGAGAGAGAGAGAGAGAGAGAGAGAGATTCCATTAATGTTGTATCCGACTAACTGGAGCATTGGGGAAGTGGATTACCCCATCATTGCCACTGCTCCCAGGTCCACTCTGACCCAGAGTTGTAGCACCTGATGATAGGGTCCTATCTATGGGTCAAATAGAACTGTTTGACATTTAAGCTGAGTGCAAACAGATGACTTATGGTAAATTGGATTGTTAAAAATAGAACTGATCATCTAACTGTGTGTATCGACAAAATGTGTTTACAAATCATATATTTAATATATATGTAAAAACAGAATTTGGCATTAAATTACCAACAATGGTTGATATGCCAAAAAACCAAAGCAAATCATATATTTAGTATATATGTAAAAACAGAATTTGGCATTGTATAACCAACAATGGTTGATATGCCATAAAATCAAAGCAAACCAAAACTAACCAACCAAACAACCATCAAACGTCCCTACAGAAACAAACATAGTTTACGTCTTGTTTATTGTCAGACCCGTCGACATGGTGGATCGCAAGGTCCAGGCTAACCTTCTTTTTTTTTTCTTTTATCATGCCCCACCCACAGACTTGTATATCGCTGTGGTAGTCATTTACTGAGCTTACCTTACTTGAGAAAAAGGCCAAGAGTATTGAGCTTTCAGTAACAAACACGACTGAGATAGATGCCCTATTCTAATCCCATCACAGAGACGAAGAAACCTGGATACGTGCGCCAGTCCGAAAGAAATAGAGCCACGGATTACAGCATGAGAGGGTTAAAAAAATGACGAGACTAAGCACCTGGTCTAAGAATACAGCTATCTAGCGTGAGATCGTTGCTATCTAGTGTGAGATCGTCCTTACTGTCTCTTCTCACGTTCAATTCTACCCCAAAACAAGATTTCGTTACGGTGACTGGGTCAAAATGGATTTTATTTTTGCTTTTTACCATTTAGTTAGTACGATAAAATATTAACATGCATATAACCGAACGACACGCTCTTTCAGGTCACATTTTCTTCCGACACTACGTGTCGTGCAGAAAAAAACAAAAAAAAACAAAGACAAACAAATAAACTAAACTGCACTCCTAGTAAAATATCAAAGGCGAAAAAAAAAAAAAATGAAATAAATAAATAAATAAATAAAGCAGAAGAAGAAAAACTGAAGCAGGTCAAATGAAAATAGGTTTTCTGTGCTTAGGGGAGTTCTGCACCGAGATGGCAAATGAGCAATGCGTATTAAGTTAAATCTCGTTCTTTGAGACCTCACACATCCTAAGGGAAAATCTGCCTCGCGAGAAGCTGAGAAGGAACAAATGCAAACGCAAACACTAACAAACACATACATACATGCATACATACATCGACACAAACGATAATTATCTGCATACTTAAACTTTGAAATAGATTCTCGCAAATGTATACTTAAAGATGTGACTTACATTGTGACGCAGATCTGAAGACATATTTATAAATTGTCGGATAAACAGGCACGTAAATAAAACTACATATTCATGCGTACATATATCGTCTATTGCTCTTGAATTGTCAAGGTTGTCAATGGGAAGATGGTTAATTGGTTGATGGATTTTAAAAGCATGTCAGCTTGTCTCGTGTGATGCTTAGAGGTTAGGAAATAAGGTACGTTGTATGTCTATATTTACACTTTTTATAGTTAGCAGTTTTAACTATATGTTTAAAATTATTGGAGATGTTGAAGGGTTACTTTTATTGGTATTGTTCAGGCTTATGTTTATAATTTTTGGTATAGTTTTATTTCTCTCAAAAATGACAGAATGACCTTAAGGTTTACAGTTTCAAATAGATATTTCATATTATTTGCGTTGAAAAGGCGTTTTCTGGTGAGAGTTAAAGCTTTACGTTCTATGAGAAAGTGTTTAACATCGCAGGACATTTGATGTGTTAAATACTGTGGTTGTTGTTCTTGTTCGAGTATAAATGAGTGTGTAAGTCTTGTGTGACCAATGCGTAATTGGAATATAGTGACTTATTCTTTTCTAGATTTTCTGGAAGCTGATCTCTTAATGTAGTTTTATCAAGAAGAGTTTTTAAACGTTGTTATTCCAGCGGTGTTGTCATTTTGTATGAAGGAATCTAAAATTAATATTTTAGATTTCAAGTTAGTATAGGGAATCTTTAATTTGTCGGGGGCCAAATCTAAGGTTGATTTGACTGCCGAGTCAGCTCTTTCATTTCCCCTCACTCCAATGTGGCTTGTTATCCGGCATATAACCCAGGAATTTAATGATTGCGGGGGGCTTCCGATTTTATTTCTTAGTAACATTAAGACAGAAGAGTGAGTCTGAGAATATAATAAAGTTTTTGAAGTGACGTTCAGAGGTTATGTTGAGTGCAAGATCTATTGCACAGGCTTTAGCTTTAAAGATGTAACTTTCCTTAAAAAATTTAAAATGTTTTATCGCTGTCATTGGATCCATCTGTAAAGATGTAGATGTGGTTTGGATGGTATTCTAGGATATTGCAGAGTTTAGTTCTAGGATCAATTTAGGTTTTTAATAATCCAAAATTCGGACAATTGTCTTTATCTTCAACCTTATAATCACAATGTTTCAGCCGATATCTTCTTCGGTTTTCTTTAGGTGTTTCATGTAGAACTCGGGAGCCTACACAGAATCTCGAACTGAACTCTTTATTTAATCCACAAGGGGTAGATTGTTAACCAGGACCGGGTACAAGTGTCAAGCTATAGTATGTATTCCTTGTTATTCTTACCTGTAGTTGGGATTTAACCTGCAACGTTCCCTTTAAGTTAAAATAATCCATAAAGAAGAAAACTGGAGAATAGGACGCCTTAAGGAAATAGCACATATGTTGGGCTATAGTGACCTGTTGAGTAGACCAAGTATAGATATGATTACAATAATAAAAAAGTTTAGATAAAAAAATATTTTAAAAATTGGAATATGAGGTCATATAAAAAAAATCATACATAGGAGTAGTAATCATAGAGATGTAAGAACATTAAGTTTATAAGTCCCAAAATTTCACTCTGAATTGTTCAGCAGGACACATAGCGTAATTATGAATATAGGCGTTGGTTTCCTAAGCTTTAAAAGAAACAATCATCTGGAGGTTGCTGGTTCAATCCTGACTGCAGGCGAGTAAAAATACAGGAATACTTAGCACTTATACCCGTTTATAGTTAACGGGAACAGAACAAGCAACCCCCATGGATTAAATAAAGGACGTGGTTCGAAGTTCTGTGTAGGCTCCCGAGTTCGTCAAACACCTGAAGAAGGCCGGAGGACATATCGGCCGAAAAGTTGTGAATATAAAGATGAAGACAATTGTCCGAAAACCTTAAATGATAAAAATCTTTTAGCTTTTTCTAAGAAATTCTGACAAATGCAACCTCCAATCGGCGACAATAAATGCTCGACTGATTCAGACTTCTCGGTTATTGTTATTGTCCCTGGATCATGTTGGGGCCCAGTTGAACTTGTTGTCAAGTGTGGTGAATCCAATACATTTGTGTTTGGTTTGGTTTTATGGCACATCAACCATTGTAGGTTATTAATACCAAATGCATTTTTATACCTATATAAACTGTTCTATTTCAAACAATTCAGTTTAGCATAAACACAGTTTAGTTTTATTTGACTTATAGATAGGACCCAATCAGGTGCTACCATTCCAGGCCAGAATGGACCTGGCTGTGATGGCAATGAAGAGGTACTCCGCGTTCCCCAAAGCTCCAGCATTACTGGAAGCTCACCATCAGATTGTTTAATGCCATATATAGGACACTCATTGGAGGGGGTAGTCTTACCCCTTGATAGAAAAGCAGTCGGTGTATTCTACAGCCCCAGCTGACTGGGCAAGATGCATTTGTGAGATTTATTGCTCAGAATTCGGGTAGAACCATTTACTCACCTGAGATTTCCTGCACTATTATGAGTCCTGAGAGGGCACTACGCTTATCAGTGAGGATAGAATAGTAGCCCTTGTGTCTCTACCATAATCAGATGGAGAGAATAGTTTTGAAGTATTCAAGTTTGTAAATTTGCCAATTCCCTATCCAGGCAATTGAGGAGAAGCTAGAGTTGTGGCAAAGTATAAATCAGAGGCGAATAATATAGCAGTAAATCAAGTAAGGAATGAGTTTATGCTATTAGAGCCAGAAAAGGCCTTAGCCTCAACGTATTGAAAGTGGTTTGGTTTGGTTTGTTGGGTTTTATGGCATATCAACATTTGTAGGTTATTTAACGCCAAATCCATTTTTATGTAAATAATCTATTCTTTTGAAAATAATTCAGTTTAGCATAAGTACACAGTTTAATTGTCAAAAACATTTCCATTTCAAACTATTCAAGCAGTTATATGTAACAATTCAGTTAAGTGTAAATACAGTTTTAATGTCTAAAAACAGTTCTATTTGAAATAATTCAGTTCAGCATAAGCACGCAGTTTAAATGTAAGTACGGTTTAATTGTCAAAAACATTTCTATTTCAAGCTATTCAGTTTACTCAAACAATTCATTTTAGCATAAGTATGCTGTTAGTTCTATTTAACCCATAGATAGGGCCCTATCAGGTGCTACCACTCCGGGCCAGAGTGGATCTGGGAGTGATGGCAATAAAGGGGTACTCCGCATTCCCTAAAGCTCCAGCACTGCTGGAACCTCACCATCAGATTGTTTAGTGTCATATCCAGGACACTCGTTGGGTGGGGGTTTATCCCTCAGCTGAGAAGCAGTCGGTGTATTCTACAGTATTCTGGGCAATGTATTGAAAGTATGTTCCATGAAAAGCCCAATTTATACAACTAGTCGATATAGGATGAGTGTAATGGAATTGTTTAAGGAAGATGTGAAAATGATTCCAGAGGTTTTTCAGATTGATGTAATAACAGAAGAAGTGTTACCCCAAGAAGAGGGTATCCGATGGGATATAAGCTATAGCTTCCTATAGGGATATTGAATTGACTAAGGTGCATAAAAAGCAGTACAAGAGTGTTATAAGAATGAGACCCCCTTTGACTGTCATTAGGTTAGCTATGGGTTTGCTGTTTTTAGTGTGACACGATTTCGCCTTTCTGTCAGGCAGAGGAGAAATTTGAAATTCGAGATAATTTCTTGTTTCTTGCAGACGTGTCACCCGATAACTGGACCGGAGTATGGAGTCCATTTGTCAAGGAGTTTCCAAAACTAGAGCCCTAAGGGATTTTAAAACTATTAGAACCTATAAAGAGGATTAGCTTAAAGGGTCTAGCCGAAAAATTAAGAAAGGTAACTAGTACTAAGATCCCTAGATAATTAAAAGGGTGGGGTATGATGTTATGGTACTATCTGTTACCAATATTGCTGGTTACATGGATCATGTTAATTATCATTATGATGATAATATGGAAATTCCAGGGGTTCGATAAATCATATGGATTGAGGGAAATTATTGAGGGAAATCTGAAGGGGAGTGCTCAATCGACATATGATACTGAATCATGTGGGCAGTTGAAGAAAATGAGGACCAGCTTTGATGGAACAATGACCTTCTGTGCAGATGATGGTGAGATCGGTGCCGGAGAATGATTCGAAACGATCGAAGCGGATATTTGAAAGAAAAGGGAAAAGGAACCCTCAAAGTAGATATGAGCAGTTTTAAAGGAAAAAATGACTTTTTTCGATTTCATCTTCAAACCGTGAAATCGCATCGAAATTTTTTACGAAACCGAAATCGTTCGGTTTAGTGTTATCACTATTAAGTGACCATAGCCAAGGAAACATCGTTGAAAAGAATTTCAAATTTTAATGAAATGAAATTTTATCTACATCGTAAGAGGAAAAGATTGAATAAAAATATCATAAAAGCATTTGATTGGCTAGTTTTAGGAAATAAATGTGAAATCCATTGGTTTACAAAAGAAGAAGAAGAAGAAGAAGAAGAAGAAGAAGAAGAAGAAGAAGAAGAAGAAGAAGAAGAAGAAGGGAAATACAGCATGATATCAGAAACTTATTTCTTTCAGTTTTCAAAAAATCCTTTTTGTGGTAAAATTAAGTTAGCAACAAAATAGCCAGTAAAAATAAAGATAGTTGCTAGTTTTGTCTTAATGTTAGATTTTATTTTATTTTATTTAGAAAGATTATTTTATTTTCTTTACAACCACATAAATATTTTTAAAGATCGGACCAGAAATTGCGGACTAAAATGCAGACTTATCAATCTCCAACGAAATCAGATATCAACAGGAAATGCTATCATTACACAAGAAAATGAATGGCGTCCTTTGAAAGCAAAAATACTAAATCAAAAACCGAAAAACCGAATCGAAAACCGCAGTATCAAGGAAAAAACCGAAACATTAATTGCCAAACCGCCCAACTCTATCTCAATGAAATTTTTTTTTTTCGGGGAGAGGGTCAGGAAAATTGTATGTATTTTGCAAAATATGAAAGTATGATTCATACGAATCAGCGAACTTTTCTAAGAGACTTTTGCATGAAGTAAAATGTTAACAAAGATCACATTTCATTTATTGGTAGAGGTGGAGTGTGACCAAGTTAACTGATTGTAATGTAATAGGATTAACTTGCTTTTGAGAATATCGTAGTTATGATTTTCTTTACTGCTCTCTGTATTTGGTTAAAGGGAAAAATCAGAATTTTATAGTTTTCTCGGAGAACAGGTTGGTTGTTAAGAGGACCAGGTGTATGGCAAGAGGTCAAACTGTGTTGGGATTTGGGAGCCGGCTAGAAGTAACAACCAAATGGGCTGAAAATTTTGAAATAGTGTTTTGAGTTAGTAAGTGTAGAGGAAATGACTTTTGTACTTGATTTGAACAATATTTGATTTGGGGTGTATTTTCCAAAGTGGGAATAGATTTGGATTATGAAAGGGTATGCATATAATATACTTTTATTTTACGTTAAGAGTTAGTTGGAGTTTGGACTGCGGAGAGAACAGATTGACTCGTATTGAGAGAGGCAGAACACACAGGCAATTTCGATTGCAGTTAACTGAGAGAAAACTCTAACTCACATACTCACTCATCAATGAATGACTCTAACTTTTCACTAAGTTGCTTAAGTTAACTAAAGATCGGCACACGTATAGCCAGTTCAGGCGCTGTATTCTCTCTTGTATAACTAGATACCACATGATAGTTGATTGTATTTCACTTGTTATTAAACTGTTATATTTAATCACTGGCATAATTATTCTTCCGAAGAAGGGGCCGAATCATCCTATTCAGAATATTCGTTACCAGAGGAGAATACCACAGCTTCTCGGTTCGAGAAATACCCGTTTTCTTAGCGTATAAAAATCACAATACATTTTTGAATATCAAGCTAGACGATCGAAAACTTAGATTGTGTCTTTGTGACAGTTTTGAATTGTAAACGCCCGCCATTCCGACAGTAGGATTGAGTGAGATTTCACCCTGGGTTTGAAGTGGAAAAGGTTGAATTTATAAACGCAACAGCTCGACAAGAGTTCGAACTCGCTAACTACCATGTCGCAGTCAGGCTCTTTTGACACTAGCTACGAAGACTCCCCCTCTACTCGTAACATTGTCGCCCTGTCGGCTGGGGCTGTAGAATACGCTGACTGCACCTCTGCAGAGGGGTAAAAAAAACCCAACGAGGCTACCTGTTGGCCGTGGGTGGTGACCCGTGATGCTTAAGGACGGGATCCTGGTGGTTGAGCAGTACTTGGCCTGAAAATCGAGTGGTTAAGTCTCTTGCAACACACCACTTTGGCCCTTACTGGGCTAGACGGGCGGTCGGAGAGGCCCGATCCGATTAATCGGCTGGTCATGACAGTACTCTCTTAGATTTTTTTTTTTTTTTTTTTTAAATCTAAATGAGGACGATGGCTGTAGGGTCAATCATGCTGTGGAAAGACTCGTAGTCCTTTCTGTCCCTGGGGAAGTAGTTATCTGGGGAACGAAAACCCAGGGACAAAAAATTAATTCGTCTATCACCAGCATGAGTATACTGAACATGTAGCCCTGGTGTTGCTAGGCGAATGGGTTTCCCCCTAGGCACATCCCCATATGGGGCTCTGAGGTGGGTGGGGAGCATGTTCAATGAAACTCATCCAACACTTTTATGGCTTCTGTTAAAACAAAAACCCAAGCAAAAAGACCCCATATTGAATGTGATTCAGACAATGATGAGCCATATCCAAGGTTCATCATTCTAGAATCAAAAGAAAAACTACCGCTAACAAAAATATCCCCCTTCATCATAAAAAAAAGTATTTCAGCTCTAATATCACCCAAAACCGTAAAAAAACTTGAAAAATGGAACCATCCTTATAGAGGTGACAGAAAAAAAAACAAGCTGAAATAATATTAAAGCAAAAAAAAAATCCACAACATAGACATAAAAGCTTACCCTCGTGAGAGATTAAACACCTCTAAAGGGGTGATAAGAAATGGAGAGCTATCATTATGCTCAATAATGGAAATTAAAAATGAACTAAAAAAACAAAATGTAATAGACGTCAAAAGGATAACAATCAAAAAACAAAATGAAATAATTGAAACCAATACCTACATTCTAACCTTCAATAACCCAAAACCCCCTTTAGAAATAAAAATAGGCTATACAGTGGTTAAAGTTGAGACATATATCCCAAATCCCAGAAGATGTCATAACTGCCAGAAATATGGACACTTGAAGCAGCACTGCACAAGAAAACAAGTGTGTGTTAAATGTGGAGAGCAGGAACGAAACCACATAGAGGAAACCTGCAAAAACAGCCTAAACTGTAACAATTGCAAAGGGAATCATAGAGCGGACTCAAAGTACTGCAAAATCTGGGAAAGGGAAAAGGAAATTATCAAAATGAAAATCACCAAAAACATTACCTTTCCTGAAGCAAGAAGACTCATAGAAAATCCCTTTAACAAATTAACTTTCTCTCAGGTAACCAGGACTCCCTCAAACCAAGTAGAAAACGAAGCAAAAACACAAATAAAAACAATAAAAATAGAAGAATTAACAAATTTAATAAATGACCTACATGAACTAATCAAAACCCTTAAAGCTATTATACCCAATGTACAACTAACTCCAACTGACAAATCAAAAAACATCCCTTTAACCTCTAGCCAAAAAAATGAAACGCTAATGATCAAAAACAGAAACCGATCAACCTCAAGAACCAGAGAAAAAGAAGAAAAACAAAAACCTACTCAACACACCCCTACAAAAACCAAAAATAAATCCAGAAACATAGAAAGTATGGAAACCGAAATGGACTCGACACCTAAAATTGAAAATACGAAAATTAAATAATACACCCCAAACCCAAGACACACACTGCATAAATAGTTATGGCCAAATACCAAAATACCCACAAGATAATCCAATGGAACTATCGTGGCTACAAGGCAAATTACAACGAACTCCAGCGGTTAATAACTGAACAAAATCCTACCATTATATGTCTCCAAGAAACATTCAAAAAAAGCAATGATAAAACAAACATGAAAAATTATGAGCAATACGACTACATACATGACACGGGACTAAGAGCTTCGGGTGGTGTATCAATCCTAATAAGGAAAAACATCCCCCAAAGCAAAATCAACATCATCACCCCCCTACAAGCTGTAGCAATTTCAGCAACTTTACACAAAACCACCGCCATCTGCTCTATATACATTCCACCTCAAGACCCTATAAACGAAGAACAGCTAAATAACTTAATAAATCAACTCCCTAAACCATATATATTGATGGGAGATTTCAATAGCCACAACATTTTGTGGGGAAGCAGGACAACGAACAAAAGAGATCAGACCCTTGAAAAAATCATTAATAACAACAACCTATGTCTCCACAATCGGAAAGCTCAAACCCACCTAAGCTCATCCTCAGGTACATTCTCTGCTATAGATCTAACACTCAGCGATCCAGCCACCTTTATAGAATATAACTGGAGGGTACATGAAGATTCCTGCGGCAGTGACCATTTTCCAATCATAATAGAAAATACTAAACCAAGAAAATCAGACCCACAAACAGTCTCAAAAAACCCACGATGGAACTTCAAAAAAGCAAACTGGCAAGCCTACAAAAAACTATGCCTTGACACCCTAATCCCAGAAACAAATACAAACCAAGAAGAACCTATAATACATTTCACAAACACCCTAATTAATATAGCAAACAAAACCATACCTAAAACTACAACATCCCCAAAACATAACAATCCATGGTTTACGGAGGAGTGCAAAACTATGATCAGAGAACGCCAAAGAATCCTCAGGAAATTTAAAACCAACCCTTCATCCGAAAATCTAGACAAATATAGACAACAAAGAGCTAAAACTAGACGCACAATTAAAGAAGCTAAAAGGTCCTCCTGGAGAAACTTCACTACAAAAATAAACTCAAATACTAATCCCAAAACAATTTGGAACTTTGTAAAAAAATATCAAATAAAACTGTCCACACTCCTATAAACCATCTCTCCCTAGGAAGCACAAAAGCTTTGAGTGAAAAACAAATAGCTAATCTGATGGCAGAAAACTTTGCCCAAGCATCATCTACCAAAAAATATTTCAACAAATTCAACTCCATCAGAATCAAAGAAGAAAAGAACAAAATAAAGTTCACCTCTGACAATACTAAATGCTACAACCAACTTTTCACCCTAGATGAACTCCAAAATTCATTATCCAAATCCAATAACTCAGCTGCTGGTCCAGATGAAATCCACTACACATTTCTTAAAGAATTATCTCCAATTTCCCAAAAATATCTCCTAAACATATATAACAATATCTGGATCTCAGGCAATATCCCTACTTTATGGAAGCAAGCTACAATCATCCCCATCCTCAAAAAACAAAAAGACCCAACAAATCCCACCAGCTATAGGCCCATAGCCCTAACTAGTTGTGCATGCAAAACTTTAGAAAGAATGATAAACCAAAGACTAATATGGTTTCTCGAATTAAATAAACTGCTCTCAAACCTACAAGCAGGCTTCAGAACAAAAAGAAGCACAATGGACCAGGTGGTTCATATAGAAACCCTAATCAGAGAAACATGCATAAAAAAGGAACACCTGGTGGCAGTCTTTTTTGATCTTGAAAAGGCCTATGACACAACGTGGTCATATGGAATTCTCAAAGACCTTAAAAACTTTGGGTTACAAGGTAGACTTCCCATCTTCATCCAAAATTTTCTTGAAGACCGATCTTTCAGGACACTGATTGGCAGCACATACTCTGATTCGAAGCCACAAGAGGTGGGAGTTCCTCAGGGCAGTATTTTATCAGTATCCCTATTTATGATAAAAATAAACAGCATAACATCCTGCCTCCCTCCAGAAATCAAAGGGTCATTATATGTAGATGTCTTCCTCATCTGCTATAATTCCAAAAACATGACAACCATAGAAAGGAAAATACAACAATGCATAAATAAAATCCAAAAATGGACCACAGAAAATGGATTTACAATTTCAAATAGTAAAACAAAATGTGTACACTTCTGTCAAATCCACAAGATGCACAACCACCCTAAACTTACATTAAATAACACTGAAATACCCATAACAGATGAACATAAATTCCTTGGCATTATCTTTGACTCTAAATTATCCTTTATCCCACATATAAAGAAGCTAAGAATAAAATGCAATCAAGCCATGCAACTATTGAGAGCCATTGCCCACACAGACTGGGGTGCTGATAGAAAGACCCCTATCAAGCTATATAGATCTCTAATAAGATCAAAACTCGACTATGGCTGCTTCATATACGGAGCAGCCAGAAAATCCTACTTTCAACGACTGGAAACAATACACCACCAAGGACTTCGCCTCACTTTAGGGGCCTTTAATACTTCCCCAAAGGAAAGTCTATACATAGAAGCAAACGAACCCCCTCTCTATTTAAGAAGACAAAAATTAGCACTACAGTGCTACATCAAACTCATCTCCTGTCCACAAAATCCTGCTTATGACTACACCGGCAAAACGAAATATGAAAACCTGCATCAAAATAACCCCAAAAAAATCAGACCTTTTAGCTTAAGAATAAGTGACCTCCTCAACGAAATCAAAATCAACACTAAAATAGTACACCATACCATACTCTCCAAAACGGCACCATGGACCATAAGGCAACCAACTATAAACTTAGAACTGGCTAAGTTACCCAAAACAAAAACACACCCCATCACTTATCAAGAGAAACTCATAAAAATACAAAATAAATTCCCAGATCACTATCACATCTATACAGACGGATCCAAACAAGGAAAAAAAGTAGGTTGTGCTGCTATTTCTAAAAAAAAAAAAGAAACCCTAAAACGTCTACCTAATGAAGCTTCAATTTACAGTGCAGAAACCACAGCCATTGATCTAGCTATGAATATCATAGCAAATCATAAAGCTTCCAAATTTATCATATACACTGACTCCAAATCAGTCCTGCTAGCACTACAGAACAGAGATACATCGTCCCCCTTGATTACAAAGCTCCTAAACAAACTAAACACCCTCTCTAAAAATAATAACATCATATTCACCTGGATACCAAGTCACATTGGCATCCAAGGAAATGAAAAAGCAGACAAAGCCGCAAAAAAAGCTCTTCAAATTGATATGTGCAAATCAAAAATCCCATATACAGATCTAAAACCAACCATAAAGAAATTTATATCAGACAAATGGCAGAACTCATGGGACAATCAGACCCAAAACAAACTCCATGAAATACAAGAAGCTATCGGAGAGTGGCCAACAGGCTACAGAAGTATCAGAAGAGAAGAAGTAATACTTGCCAGATTGCGTATTGGGCACACCCACATTACTCATTCACACCTGTTAAAAGGGGAGGATGCCCCAGTGTGCCCATCATGCAAAGTACAACTCACAACCAAACATATCCTTCTAAATTGTAACAACCTTAAACATATCTGTACCAAGTACTATCAAGCAAGAAACCTGAGGGACATCTTTAAGAATACAAACCCTGAAAACATTTTTAATTTTCTAAAAGAAAGCAACTTTTTCAGCAAGATATAACCAAATATCTCTATAAAACTGCTACTTTAATGACTGAAATTCAAAATAACCTTTTTGGCATTAAATGACCCACAGGGGTTGATATGCCGTTAAACAAAACTCAAACTCAAACTCGTAACATTGTTTCACACTGATTCTT